>JAJJMA010341389.1:0-14591 GCA_023529015.1 Papaver nudicaule
TACTTGGGACTGAGTTGGGATATACGTTTTTAAAGCAAGATCAGATGTGCAACGGCTAATCAACAGCATCCCAAACTGACTCAAAATCAAAATCTCAAAATTCTGAATTAAAATCTAATCACCAACTAGTCATCTTAAGTGTTCAGTTCATACATAAGAAAACTCTACTGTGAACCCATGCAGAATCTAATAAACATGATCATCATACTCAATTTTAGAAGGTAAATCTAATTTAAAAGATTTGGAGCTGAAACCAAAAAGGAATTTTAGTGATTATCAGATATTACACAACAACAAAATCCCTATAACAATTCCATCAAACCCTAAAACAGAAATCCCTAATTTCTGAAACCCTAAAATTAGAATTTCATTCAAACAACAACAAAATTACCAATTTTAGCAAAATGAAAGGATGGGTTCGATTAAATTACCTATATAGAAGATAATACAACAACAAAATCACCAATTATTCTGAAACTGCGTTGTTGTTCTGAGTTGAAATTTTTCTTTCTTTTCGTCTGAAAATACAAAAGATAGATTGTTAAACAACCAGCCCAGAATCAAACAGATCTAGGCTACATAAAAAACCTAATTGCGTTGGAAAAATATGATGGAAAAGAGAAAATATCTAACCAGGCAGGCGAAGAAAGAAGAAAGAAGAAAATGAAACTGATGTAGATTTTTTAGGTCGAGAGTTTTCTTATCAGCTACATTTCCATAACTATCCCTAGGTATTAAGATAACTACTATAATACCCTACGGTTTGCGGATAAATCCGCGGATCGCAAAAGCAAACCGCGTCCTGCCCGCCAAAATGGTGCGGATTGAAATATTAAACCGTGTCCGGCCCATTGCTTTAGCAGTTTGGTTTTTATCCGCACATTTGCGGGCGGTTGCGAGCCCAATCCGCGGATTCAGACTTTTTGCTCAGCCCTAGTTCCTACGACATTCAGTCGCTGGAGATGGGCCTGGTTTCGGTCATGTTTGCAGCACATTTTCTCCTTGCCTAGAAGAGAACAATGGTTTAGCCGTTTAGGTATCTACACCATTGAAGACACTAGCAATTATTGCTTCTTAGCCTCCCAGGTTCAGACCAAAAATTTTGCATTGCGTAACTCAGGAATTGCAGGCCAAAGGCCCAAAGCCCATATGAGTGTGCACCTTGGGCTTGGGTTAATCAAGGCCTACAAAGTCTCACTCGACAGAAAGATTAGTGTTGATTACATAAGCACTTACCTCAATAAATTCCTTGATTATAAAAACAAAATCAGCACTTACCGACTTAATAACCGGTGTTCATTTAAGTTGGGTCGCGTGGCACCAGTATACCCGATGCCCGTGGAATTTGTTTATCCCAGATTAACCTTTGGTCGGTGTTCATGCTCATGGAATTTTTTTCATTTCTTTTTTTGAGAATTGGTTGCTGCAGAAGTTTGTCCGTGTTGAAGCTCATACATTTGGCGAAATAAAAGAAAAGGAAATCAGGATTCCTCGTGACTGTCCATTTGATACCAAGATCGGCATGTGACCCTGGATCTACGCCGGGCATGCACATCTAAAAGTTAATCTCCTCCTTGATTTTTTTTTTAATATTTATTTGTAAATTAGTTTACTTAAATGAAAATCTTAGTAAACCTGACCATTGATTTCTTTGTATAATATAATATAATGATACAATATTAAAAGTCAATTTGTCAAAGAGCAAAGCACCTTGTACTATCATAATTTACTATTTTGTTTTCGGAAACTGTTAAGCGGGACAAAAGATGATTCGGAGCTGCTACAGGCGGCCCAAAATAGGGTGCCCGAAAACGGACCATGATGTGGCACCATCAAGGTCCGTAGGATTAGCACACAAAACCCCCTGCTAATCCTACGGACCTTGATGGTGCCACATCATGGTCCGTTTTCGGGCAGGCACTATTCCGGGCCGCATAAAGTGTTTTCGAAGATGATTGTCCAAAATCAGAATACTAACTGGCCCTCTTACCATCATCAATGGAATAGGATTAATAGGAAAATCAGTTTTATGTATTTTATGTATCGGTAGTCCGGAGCTCCTAGTGTCTCCCATTTTTTTGTCTCCCAAATGTAGAGTCTTATGTGGCAGCACCAATCACCTTTGGATCTAGGGGGCTGCACCATTAAATCATCTGGTGGGTCCCACTTTATTTTTCTCCCACAACCTCTATCTCACTCTCTCTCATCTCTACATTTGCTCTACCGAAAAACGCTCTACATCTAGAGTTTTGGTTTATGTATCTGATAAAGTTTATTCAGATTTTGTACCATCATTTCTGTTGCGTATAAAGTGTTTCCGTTTTGTTTTCTCACACTACACCATTTGGGGGGATTTCCAACATACTATAAGTGCTGCTAAAAATTCAGTCTGATTTATTACAACACAAATACAATGTTAAGAATCCTATGTTGCATTTGTGTTGCAAGGTTTTAGCAGCACTCTATTGTAGTTGTTTTAATTAATTAAAACAACACAATGGTTGTGTTGCTTTAATTCAGCAACACTTCTTTCAATTTACCCTAAAACGACATGTGTCACCGAGCTGGCAAACACGTAGCAGCGCCTGCCAACAATGCACGACACGCGTCAAAGAGCTGACCAACCAATTGACGACACGTGTCGGAGAGCTATCCAACAAATGGACGACATGTGTCAGCAAGCTGGCCAATTAACGGACGACACGTGTCATCGATCTGACCAATAAATGGATGACATGTGTCAGCGAGCTAACCAATAAACGAACGATACGTGTCAGCGAGCTGTCCAATAAACGGATGACATGTGTCACCCAGCTGGCCAATAAACGGATGACACGTGTCACTGAGCTATCCAATAAATAGAAGACATGTGTCATTTCGGTCACCTGAAAGTGGCATTCCGACATATGACGGTGACGGATTCTGGTCACCTGAATGTGTCAGATTCTGGTCACCTGAATGTGACAGATTCTGGTCACCTGAAACTGAAATTCACTAAAATTAAAAAAATAACTGCAACTCAATTCATAGATTTGCAAATTCTCATTTCAAAAGTGGTTCAAAACCATTTACAACCATTTACAATGCAAACTGTTTATATGGTTCAATACCATTCAACAAACAAGAAGACTACAAATGTATTAAGATCCTAACCAACGTACAACACCTTGCCATTCATCAGATTTGAGTTACATAGGTATCCACCACCAGTAGCACAGATTCCAGCTACAACACCTTGCCAATCCAATTGTTATTGGATGTCTTCCATTCCATCATCAATCTCTTACTTCTCAGTTCTGGCCATGTCTTCAGTCCAAATGTTGCACCACGGTCATAAACCTAGTACACATTCAACAAAACCCAAATGAAGTCAGTCAAAAACCAACCTAAAAGGTGTTACAATTTTCCAGAGCATAAGCCACTGAGCGAAAAACTAAACTTTGCATCCATTATGAAATGTGGCAAGACTGCAAGAGTAAGTTACTAACCCAAGACTTGGCTTGCTGTAATCCGTTTCTTAGGGTCTTGTGTTAACATCTTTGTGATGAGATGCTTTGCAGACTCCTTTTCAGTTTCTGCGGTCAATTAACAAATGAGCAAAACATCAGCTAGTTCTGTTCCACCCTGGTAGAATCCCAATTTCGCAGAAAAGCATGTAAGAAAAATTATGCAAAAGTAAGAGATTACCAGCCCAAAATGGAGGTACACCACTTAAGAGAATGAATAAAATGACCGCAGCACTCCAAACATCAATTTCCTTCTCATAGCGTCGACGCAGTACTTCTGGAGCTACATAATAAGCGCTTCCACAATCTCTCGGTAAACTTTCCCTGGTAACAGAATCATAAGTAGACCTACTAAGTAAAATAAACTGAGAAGGCAACATATTTTAACAAGTTCCTACAATTGGGAACCTGACACATTGGATGCCGACATTGGATTATGTGGCTAGCACATGAATCGGATGAAATGACTCATCCTTGTTTTGATATCTATTTGAACTATCACTTTCTATGCAGAAAAATTCAATCACTTGTGGTTAAACAGTTAGTTTGGTTACCAAGTTATTTTCTACGTATCGTCCTCTCTGCAATTGCTGAGGTGCTTTATTCTGCTCAATGATTAGTGTAGAAGCTAGAATCAAATTTTGTCACATGTATTCTTTTGAACCTACAGGCAAAACAAGAACAAAGGAATCAATTGCTGCTCTTTGGTATCTAGAACGATGTAGTTTCCAGAGGCCTTGAGAGAGAGAAACCAGGATTCATTTTTCATTGAAAACAGAATTTGTCGAGAGAAAGGGTCAAATGCCTTGGCCAATGTTAAGTTGTAGAAATATATAAGGTGAATCCAAGAAGCCTTACCTTCTTTTCTTCTTGAAGAATTTTTTGGACAGGCATGTACACGACAGCAATACATAAGTTCTGCACAAGGATAATACATAATTTAATAAAGACAGGCCTATATGCGGTAGCAATACATAAGTTCTGCACAAGGACAAGTAATACATCAATCTAGCATAAACAATAGAAAAGACAAAAGACAAAAAGGAAAACGAAATGCAATCTGTTAAACCCAAAAGACAAGCACATGAGGGAAAATAGGCTTACTTTTCTTCTGTCTTCGGCATGACATTTATATTGTAATCCTTCACAAGGATTAGCCCAAGGTTTTGTAGTTTCCCCAAAGTGATATCAGTTGCCATATTCAACTAAATATTTTGAGTAGTGATGATATACCTGAGGCAAAGGGTCACAACAGCTCCACCAAGCCCAAGACGACAAGGAAGTTTCTTAATGCAGCAATTTAAACTAATAAAGTTGATCAAGACTATTATAATAAACGTTTAAATGTAAACAGGGATTAAGAAACAAGTAGATAACATTTCTGAATCCCCTATGTCGCAAGACCTGCTTTATGTTACTCAATTTTTGCCATCTAAACGAGACTCCCAGCTATAAATTAGTCGGAGCATCAGATACCTCAGGCATAGAAAACTTGAAACAATACTGAAAAAGGAAAAATCAACTAAACAAGCTCAAATGTGGAATAGTAGAATCTATTAGGATTGTAGATGATTAACATAGTTACACAATCATATCAATTGGAGCAATTTTGTTGACTAGAATCTACAAGAAAAAACTTAAGCATTCTGCAGCTCTTCTAATCAATCAAATGTTGGCAGACTCATAGTACATAACAACTTAAGCATTATCAGCACTAACAGAAGCTAACAAAAATCAGATGAAAAAAATAAGCATTATCAGTTTGGAATATGTCTTTCTTCTCCTATTCATTTGAACAACTTCATTAATTGAAGAAAATCAGATGAAAAAAATAACAAATCAGAGCCTAATTTCATCCACAAAAAAAAATCTAAGAACCCCAAAATTAAAATAAAACCCTAGAAAATCAGATTACTAAAACACCCTAGAAATCAAGAATACTAACCCTAGAAATTAATCGAACTAGATTAAATCAAATTAAAAGCCCTAATAATCAACTTAGCAGGGGAAACAGGAAAAGAGGTCGGAGTATCCTTGCGATTAGATCTAGATTATTAGGGCTCAGATCTAGCTTTTTCTTGCGTTTAGATCTACTTTAAGTTAAAACAGATTTTTGGAAAACCAATTCATCTGTTAGATTTTTGGATCTTTAGCAAAAACGACAACTAAGAAAAGAGAAAGAGAAAGATTAGAAAACCAGTTCCAAAAGAGAAAGAGGATTTAGAAGATGAAAGATTGGAACTCAGAAAAGAGAAAAAGTGGGTGGGAAGAAGGTGCGGTGGTGTGGTGGTGCGGTGAAGAGAAAGAGAAAGGGATGAGAATGAGAAAGAGAAGGGAAGAATTTTTTTAGCGTATTTGAGCTTAGGGTTTTGTAAATTAGGTTGGACGGTGAGAGATTGGGGGGTTGATTTAGTTATCGACGGTAGAGAACCATTTGAAAGCTCATACGGATTGGGGGATGGACGAACGGCCGATATTCACTCTGAAACTCTTGATGAGCGGTGGAGAATCGCTTGGATAGTCATACGGATTGTGTGCTTTCTCAAGCTCGTGTTTTCGGTTTTTTTCTAATCAACCTTCGATGCGATGAAGAATCCGACTTAGGGGATCAATTTAGTGATAATCTAGCAAACATTTATAGGTTTGGTGTGAACGATACCTATAGATTTGGTGTTCCAAGCGAAGAATTCGACTTATAACAAGATGTTCTTAAGCAAAAATATGAATAAGAACATTCTGTTTAGTTGCTCCGATCGAAGAATCCAACATGTCCCAAGTAGTTTCTAACCAAAATATGATCAATATCTATACATTTGGTGCTTTGGCGAAGAATTCAACTCATGAGAAGACGTTATAAATCAATATATCACTAGGTTTGGTGTTTCAACGAAGAATCCAACTTATCACAAGTAGTTTTCAAGTAACATATGACCAAGACGTATACATTTGGTGATCCGAAGAAGAATTCGACTCGTCAGAAGATGTTTCTAAGCAAGATATTGTTAGTTTTGATTCTCCGATGAAGAATCCGACTTATCTTAAGACGTTATGAACCAAAATATGACCAATACCACTGGTTTTGGTGCCCCGAAGAAGAGTTCGAGTCGCCAGAATATGTTTCTAAGCAAGATATCGTTAGTTTTGATTCCCCGATGAAGAATTCGACTCGTCAGAAGATATTTCTAAGCAAGATATCGTCAGAAAGGTGCTCCGGCGAAGGATTCGACTCGTCAGAAGACGTTACGAAGCAATATATCACTAGCTTTGGGGTTTCAATAACGAAGAATCCAACTTATCACAAGACCTTATTAAACAAAACATGATCAATACCAATGGTTTTGGTGCTTCGACGAAGAATCCGCCTTGCCAAAATATGTTACATAGCAAGATATCATTAGATTTGGTGTTCCGATCGAAGAATTCGACTTGTAAGAGGAAGTTTTAAGCAAGATATCGTTAGGTTTAGTGTTCCGATCGAAGAATCCAACTTGTCCCAAGTAGTTTTTAACCAAAATATGATCAATACCTATACATTTGGTGCGTAGACGAAGATTTTGACTCATCAGAAGACGTTATGAAGCAATATATCACTAGGTTTGGTGTTCCAACGAAGAATCCAACTTATCACTAGTAGTTTTTAACCAAAATATGACCAATACCAATAGTTTTAGTACTTCGACGGAGAATTCGACTTGTCAAAAGAAGTTTCTAAGCAAGATATGACGAATACAATAGCTTTGGTGCTTCGACGAAGATTTTGACTTGTCAGAAGAAGTTTATAAGCAAGATATGACGAATACCAATAGCTTCGGTGCTTCGACGATGATTTCGACTTGTTAGAAGAAGTTTCTAAGCAAGATATGACGAATACCAATAGTTTTGGTGCTTCGACGTTGATTTCAACTTGTCGGAAGAAGTTTCTAAGCAAGATATCGTTAAAAATTGTGCTTCAACGAAGATTTCAACTTATCGGAAGACGATATTAAGCAAGATATGACCAATACCAATAGTTTTGGTGCTTCGACGAAGATTTCGACTTGTCAGAAGAATTTTTCAAGCAAGATATTGTTAGATTTGGAGCTTCGACGAAGATTTTGACTCATCACAAGTAGTTTTCAACCAAAATATGACCAATACCAATAGTTGTGGTGCTTCAACGAAGATTTCGACCTATCACAAGTAGTTTTCAACCAAAATATGACCAATACCAATAGTTTTGGTGCTTCGACGAAGATTTCGACTTGTCAGAAGAAGTTTCTAAGCAAGATATTGTTAGAAATTGTGCTTCAACGAAGATTTCAACTTATCAGAAGACGTTATTAAGCAAGATATGACCAATACCAATAGTGTTGGTGCTTCGACGAAGAATTCGACTTGTCGGAAGAAGTTTCTAAGCAAGATATCATTAGATTTGGTGCTTCAACGAAGATTTTGACTTATCACAAGAAGAAGTTTTAAGCAAGATATAATATTGGTCATATTCTTTGAATTATTGATTAAAAAATATATTTGTATTATAATTGGTCAATAATATAATATCTAAAATCTTTAATAAAATTAGTCAGTGATATGGAGCTCAGGTTCCATCATGGAAACTAGTAAATATGGAGCTCAGGTGTCGATTCGAGCTTCGAATGTGGTCGAGCGACATACGATCTTCACTACACCCAATTTTGCGTTTCGCAACACAAAACATCAAAATGGCACAGGGTGTTGCAAATTGTATCATGGTGTTGCAAATTTATTTCGCACACACAAGTGTTTGACCTATTAAAACCCATGATTTTATTTGCACCCAGTCAACCGAGACCATGACCATAATTTTGACTACACCCAAATTTGCGTTTTGCAACACAAAACATCAAAATGGCATAGGGTGTTGCAAATTGTATCATGGTCTTGCAAATTGCAACAGGGTGTTGCAAATTGTATCATGGTCTCGCAAATTGCCACATGGTGTTGCAAATTTATTTTGCACACCCAATTGTTTGACTTCTTAAACCCATGATTTTATTTTCACCCAGTCAACCGAGACCAGGACCATGACCATGACCGAACCTTATCTCTAATCTCCCGACCCTTCCCATCTTTCTTTTTTCTTCTTCTCTTTTTTCCCTTATCATCTTTCTTCCCTTCTTCGTTTTCTCCTCCTCTTCAAGAACAACACTGCAACCACCACCACCAACAATCGAAACCACCAGTACTGAACCACCACCATCGTCCCTCTTCATGTTAATTCCTTCTTCGTCTCCATTCCACCTCTCGTATCTCCCTCTCGCCTCTCTTTTCTTCTTCGAGTCTCTCCTCCTTCTAAGAAACCAACACCATGGAAATAGATAGATTAGATGAATCAAGGAAGATACTCTTGATTCTTCGATTCATTTTTTAGGTTGTAGATCTTAAACATGCTGCAAATCAATTTTAGGTCAGTACTTGTCAATTTTGATTAGTTTTCGATTGAATCCATTTTGTTTTTCGAAACCTTTAACTAGATCTAAATAATCAACCATTTCATGAATGATTATCATTAAAGTTGCTTAGGATTTTTTATGGTTTGAGAATTAGCTGAAATCAAAAGCAAACCCTAACTGATAGTTTATCCCTTACTGTTAAATAATCCCTAATTTCTATGAGTGGTGAACACCGTTTTTGTGAAAGCAAATCCTTCCCGGAAAATGATTCTGAAGGAGGTTAGCCCCAACATATTCTTTGATATATGATAACATAGTAGCAAAATAAACTCATTCAAGCTAGCAAGGAACACTCTGTTCTGTAACATAGTTGCTTATTTTGTAAGTGGATTTATGTTGTATTTTTATTTATTGTTTTACTCAGCTTTCTGCTTTATCCTTCTGTTCTGAATCTGTATTGTGAATTGTGAAATCCATTTGCCGAGCTCTAATTACAGGGATTAATCTTTGTTTAATTCTCATTTGAGTACTAACTTGTGTTTTGCAGGGATTCTGCCATAGAAGTTGAACCCAGCATTTGCAATCTCAATCAGAAGTAGGTTTCTGGGTGTGCCGATTCTTGCCAATGAAGCCATAAAATGTTCGCCTAGATTTAACCAACTCATTGTTGTTACAGATGTCAGGCGAACACGGAATCATATAACAATTTGACTGCAAAATCAATGCACAACAAACAACTAGCTAGCAAGAAAGAGCTCTTCAACACTTGTGTGATGATTTGCTTCAACTAGAAGTATGTGCTAGTTCAATTTACTGATTACTAGTTCTCAGTAATTCGTGTTCAGAGTTCTTTGTAAGCATCTAAAATTATCATGGTTTGATGTGCAGGTCAAAAAGGCGAGCCTTGCACTTTTCATTTCGATGGCAGCTGCTAGACAAGTAATTATGTTCACCCTAACGTTCAGGATAACCATTCAATATCCATTTCAATGGGGAGCTCCAACATGTGACAAAAGAGAAGTTTGCAATGGTGGTGGCTTCATTTGTAGCCCTGGTAGAGGTATGGCATCTTTTCACTTGATTCATTTTGAAAGAACCTTAATTAACCAGTCAATATTTTGAATGTTATTTCTGTGATACCCCCTATGGATCCCCCTTCAATGTGAGATTTTACTACAAGACTGTTCAATACTTTTTCTTCCATATTTTTTCATATTTTCCTTGATCATTCATGAGGCACCTTGCTGGCAATATAACATGAGATTAATGAATCCTTTAGAAGTAGGAGAGCAATATCTGAACCAATAAAACTGGTTTCTCTTGTTACTAAAAACTTGAATTAACCCTGCTTCATGTCGTAAGAAAGTATCCAACTACGAAACCAGAACCAACAAATGTGAACTGTACATAAGCATATATGCCTTGCACACTAAGAAATGAATTCAGACTTGTGATCTTTCCTAATTGTTTAGTTACGAAAAATGATGTTAAACTTGGTTTAGTACATTTGCTTTACAGTTCTATATGAAGTTCTACCATATAATTGTATGTAGAAATTAAGATAAATCTTGGTTGAAAGTAAAGTGGATGTTGTCTATGTTGGCATGAATGATCTATGTTTCTTCTTTTGGATGCTCTTAATGATTCTGATTATGAACTGGACATGATTGACTTTGAAAATTCTAAGGTGTTTACCAAGTTTTTAGGTGTATTTTATACAGCTACTAAGAAGTTATCAATATACTCAAAATACAATCAATATATTCAAAATATTCAAAATGTTTTTTTGCAGGTGATTTCTCTTGACATGGATGTCGTGGAGCCATGAAACCTTACAAATACTTTTTGTGCTGCTGATTAGCTATGCTTGGAATGTGTAGTTAGTTTGTAAAGCTATATTTTTTTGAATGTATAGAGCTTGTTCTCTACCCTGTTCAAAAAAAAAAGAGCTTGTTCTTCACTGAATATTTGCTCTGTTGAGCTTGTTCTCTACTGAATAGTAGCTTTTTTTTTCTTTTTTGTTAATGGGGAAGCCACGGGTACTTTTTTTGCCCCTTTTTTCATCCAACTTGGACTGGTTTATTGAACTTGCGCATGTAATTGATCTTAATTTTAATGTATGCAAGTCTTCGTTGTTTGCGGGTCAGTTGTGAATTTTGCGTCTATTTTTTTTTTCCAAGGCTCAATGTAAAGTTTTTGTTCATATAGGAAAAGAAGAACAATATAAGCAGACATGTCAAAGTGGAAGGGTGGTTCACAGTTATGACTAAGGCACATGAGGCTCAGGTTCGAATCACATACTAAACAAGAAGCACAAACCTAACAAGTTTTACTGTTGAATCATTACAAAGTGTGCTTTTCTTAATCTTTTGTAGAAAATGGTTAAGGCAATATTTGGTTCCAAAAGTAAAATGGTTCAAGATTTAATTTGTTCTGGTGCTAAACTTTAAAGTGGTTTTAGTATTCTGGTTCTCCCATCATATGGTTCCGGAGTTTAAGCTGTTCTGGTTCTAAACTTTAAAGTGGTTCCCGTATTCTGGTTCTCCCATGGTTCTGGGGCTTAAGTTATCCTAGGGTTCTAGCTCTTTTAAATGGTTCCAAACAATTACCTAAAATCATTAAATTCATTTTTGCTTTTCCAAAATTTCAAAAATAAAATAGATGTGCTGCAATTGCTTAATTAGTGTTGCTAAAGGGTTGCAAAGATTGGGTTGATTTTGGTTGCATCAAAATTTGGGTGAAGATAGTAATTTTGACAAATTTGCAACTCAATTTGGATGTGTTGCAACACATATCAAAGTGTTGAGGAGTTATTATGATTTCTACACTTAAACTATGCAACACTTCCCATTTAAAAACAACATTGTATGTATGCTAGTAAATTTGTAGCATGTTATTTGTGCTGCTAAAATTATAAATGTTGCTAATCAAAGTGCTACTAATCCCCCAAAATGGTGTAGTGTCAGGATGGCAAGAAATCTATCAGGAGTTCCTAGTAGTACTGCTGTGGGAAGATATTTTCGTGGTAGAGTTCTAATTAGGTAGTACGAAAGTTCAATCAAAGCAAAGAAATCAGCTGACATTCGGTTGGTGAATGATAGGTTAATGAATCTATCCAAGCAATATGGCTAGAAAATGATCATAAAAGTTTAAGATGGTAAAATGACACGTAGACTATTTTACAAAATATTGTAAATGCATTATCACCTTTAAACATGTCCATGTTTCTTATCATATAACTGTTACATGATCATTATTGATCTTTCCAGAGATAATTCATATCGACTCTAGCTCCTAAGACAGTTGAATGCCAAGGAAATTTAGCCATTTAAGAAAAATCCAATAAGGAGAACATGTAGTGTTTTGAGTCTCCCAGTCTCCACAATGCCCACAGGAAAGTGGGATATGTTCATAAGATCAGCTAACGAGGAAACAGGTACTGAGGCAGTCTCACGAGGGCGCCACTTGTCCTGTCGTGCACCGAGTCTTTGCTAATAAGAGGGTGGGGCAATGAGGTTTTGTTGTGGTGGCCGTATCAAACTGTCTCCCTCCCTCTTTTTCTGTCTGGTTGCCCTGGCTAGCTAATTTTTCCACTCGCTTAGTGGTCGGTACTTGGTAGGACTTAGTAGCAGCAGCTAGCTGGGGCCTAAGAGCCAAACATGCAGTTGCATGCAAGCTGTACCGCGTGTATATATATACGCATTAAAAGTAGACTACGATCTATACTGTACACGCCCGATTCTTTTTCTAGCCAACTAGCCAACCTCCCCTCCACTTGTGCATCCATCCATCCACCAACCTAACTCTAGGTAGGGAATAACTGTATGTAGCAGTAGGGAATACAAATATATAGCTGTTGGAATAACGTTTCTCAACTTCAATTTGCAATATAGAATTCTCCCTCTAGTTTCCATAAGGCTTAGTTTTATGGTGTCAAATCTAGTATACTAGATTGGACATCTACTTCAGCTAATAGGTAGGAGACGTTTTTATGGCCTTGGCGAGATTGGACAACTAGACAATGAATTATTCAGCGCTGAGAAATTTCAGCCATTAGATCAAAATATAACAATTAATTCAACGGATAAGAATGTAGTGTTGAACCAATCAGCGTTTTTTCACTTTTCCAGTGTTGAATGGTTCAACGCTTCAATCTTGCTACTATTTCAACGACTAACAAATGCTAGGAGAGAGAAGTAATACTAGTAGAATAGACCATTTTTACTCAAAGTAGTAGCTCAATCTTGTTTCATAAGACTAAGCCTAATGTTTTCATACGATCGATATTTAAGGATTGCTGGAGACCAATTTGTTTGTAAGAGTGTAGATTATACTCTTCTTGTATATATCAGTTTAAGTACTGTTGATGGATACTCAAGGATAAGCACATTTTTCTATTTATGTCTATCTTAATTTTTAGCCCACTTGAAACATCAATTCAATGACCCCATCATTGTGGCCCAGTCCGATCTCTCTCTAATCTCTCTTGGATCTCTCTCTGAATCATGACACTATTTAAAAACAACAATCGCCCACTACTCTCTCCCATGGACTTTGTCTTCTAAGCTCCAAACATCACTTGCTCTTGTGTTCTTGGCTTATTCTCCTTCTCTTTCTCTATGCATCTCTCTCTTTCTCTTTCTGATTGAATCTTTGTTCTTCTATTCTATCCAGTTATCTAATCTATCTTGTTGGTCATCTACAATTCATGGCTCCCATCACTTGTCTGTAAAACATACATATGTACTCTCTCTCTCTCTCTATCTCTCTCTTGGATATCCACATCATATATATAGCCTGTATCAGTTACCTGAAAATACACAAACCATCCTGACAAATCTCTTATCTATTTGTCTATCAGTACAATCTACTGTTGTATCTCTTTTAGGGAAGTTCTATCTTAGTTATCTCTAGCTATCTTGTTTCTGACACTTAACTACTGAAACTGATCAACACTCACCTTTGCATTTAAAGGTCATCATGTCAAGCAGAAGATCACGTTCGTCCAGACAATCGTCAGGTGTTTCCAGGATAACGGAAGATCAAATCAATGATCTCGTTATCAAGTTACAACAACTTCTTCCTGAGCTTCGCAACACTAACAACAGAACCTCAGACAAGGTATAAATAGAACTGCACTACAGTACTTGTTCTTGTCCATTACACTTAATTCTACTGTACATATAAGTCATGACTATAATAATGTATGTATAAAGTTGATTAATTAAGGCTTCATTGTAAATCATACAGGTATCTGCTTCTAGGGTTTTACAAGAGACATGCAACTACATCAAAAGCTTACACAGAGAAGTTGACGATCTTAGCGAGCGCCTAACAGAGCTATTGTCAACCTCAGATACTAGTAATGCTCAAGCTGCTATAATTAGGAGCCTTCTTATGTAATCCACACACAGTATAAAAACTCTGTTTTGTTACTTGTTTCTTAATCTCTTGTTATCAACATTTTCTTCCTAATTATAAATTAGGTTTTTTTTTGGATCTACTGAGAAGGGTTGAGTTATTGGATTCCAGAATTCCCTCCTTGTTAGTTATGTTTAGTGATAATGATTAGAGTTTTGTAATCATGAAAATATCTTTCTATTTCTTTAAGCAATTGATTAACTTCTTAATAGTGTAGTAGTTAGAATAAGCTCAGTCAGTCAGTCAGTGTGTC
>JAJJMA010341408.1:792-24274 GCA_023529015.1 Papaver nudicaule
TTATCTCTGGGAACTCGCCCGACACTTCTTCGTGTAGAGTCGTTGAGTCTTCCCCTGGGAAGGCGGCAAGAAGGTCGGCTACCGCTTGTCCCTTGATAGCCTTCGGGGCACACAAGCTATGTCGAACTCAGACATCTGCAACAACCATTTTGCTGGCCTTCCTATCAAGGCAGGCTTCGAGAGGAGATATTTGATAGGGTCTGCCTTCGCCATCAGGACTACTTGGTTGGAAATGAGGTAGTGTCAAAGTTTTTGTACCGCGAAAATCAAAGACAGGCACGCTTTCTCGGCTTTGGGGTACCGGAGTTCCGCGTCTTTCAGGGTGCGGCTTATGTAGTATACTGGGCATTCGACCCCTCCTTCGTCTTCTTGCGCCAGAAGTGCTCCGATTGCGACGTCACTTGAGGCGGTGTAGAGGAGTAGTGGTTTCTCCGGGGCGGGCGACTTCATTACTGTCGGTGACAGGAGTAGTTGTTGTATCTTCTGGAACGCCTCTTGTTGAAGAGATATCCAGGTAAACGCAGCGTCTTTCTTTAACAGGGGAGTGAACGATGCTACGAATTGAGCAAGCCCCGGGATGAAGCGTCGAATGTAAGAAACTTTCCCCATGAAGCTCTTTAGTTCCTTCACCGTCCGAGGTGGAGGCATGGTGGTGATGGCTTGGGTCTTGGACGGGTCAACCTCGATTCCTTGTTTGGTTACTTGAAAGCCGAGGAACTTCCCTGAGGAGACTCCAAAAGCGGACTTCAGAGGATTCATTTTTAGTTTGTATTCCCGACACCTCTCGAACACGCGTCGTAGTACTCCTGCATGTGATGCCCTGGTTCTGGATTTAATAACTACATCGTCTACGTAGTCTTCGACCTCCTTATGCATCATGTCGTGGAAGATGGCTGTCATTGCTCGCTGGTAGGTAGCTCCTGCGTTCTTTAGGCCAAAGGGCATGACCGTGTAGTAGAAGTTCCGAGGGGTGTCCAGAATGCTGTCTTCGGGGCGTCGTGTTCGTACATTTTTATTTGGTTATACCCGCTGTACCCGTCCATGAAGGAGAACATAGCATGTCCACTGGTGGCATCCACGAGCATGTCAATATTCGAAAGAGGGAAATCATCCTTCGGGCAGCACTTGTTCAGGTCTCTGAAGTCGACACAGCAACGTATTTGGCCGTTTTTCTTCTTAACGGGTACTACGTTTGCCAGCCAAGTAGTGTGTTGGATGGGTTTGATGAACCCTGCCGCCAGTAGCTTCTGTATCTCGACCTTTATCTGCTCCTCCACGTCGTGCCTGAAGTTTCTCGGTTGTTGTTTGACTGGTCTGGAACCCGGGATAATGGACAAGTGGTGTGTTACCAGTTTTTCGTCGAGTCCCGGCATCTCCTCGTACGTCCAGGCAAACGTGTCTTGGTATTCTTTTAGTAGGTCTACGAACTCGGTGCGTTCCTCGGGGGACAAGGTTGAACTGATGAAGACGGGCCTGGGTGAATCGTCTGTCCCAACATTCATGGTTTCGAGCGCGTCTGAGGTGGAGTCTGTCCCATCTTGCAGTTGTGGGGGTGCATCCTGGACTTCGTCTTCCACTTGTCGCTCGTTGTAGCTGCATTCTCCAGGGTGGGGAGAGCTATGACTAGCCTCCCCCGTTAATTGCTATAATGGGCGTCGGAGGTAAACCACTCTTCCTTTAGCGTCCTGGGTTGTCACGAAGTTTCCTGCCCTTTTGTGAGTCGCCGTTTTGACCTCTCCTTTTCCTTGCTTCGAGTCTCCGTCTGACCGTTGTTGTGAGTCACACCCCTTTAGGGACGTCCAATTCGGGAGTGGGATACTGTAGACTTTGTCTTGGCGCTGGGAAGCCTCGTCTTTCGGATCTACAAACTCGACATCGTATATTGATGAGTATGGGGAAGGAGATGCAGTTACGCGAATAATACCTTCGTTTAGGACTGCTTTCAAGCATTGGTGGTAAGTAGAAGCGACAACTTTATTCTCGTGTAGCCAGAGCCTTCCTAGTATCATGTGGTACTCTGGCTCCTTCTCGATTACGTGGAACTTAGTCTTCGTGTGGATAGGCCCGACCTTCAACTCCAAGTTGACGTGTCCATACGTACTCGTCTTGTTTCCTTCGAAGTCCTTCATTACGATAGGGTGATAGACCACTAGTTGTTTAGGAATTTTTGCGATCCTCAGGGTCTTGAGGGAAACTATGTTGGCTGCGGCTCCGGTATCAACTAGTGCTCTCTTGAACTCCGTGCCTTTGATGTGAGCGGTTACGTAGAGGGCGCGGTTGTGTCCTTCTTCAGCCAGCATGTCCTTGTCGGTGAAAGTGATGTCTTGCGTCTGCGCATCGGCCATTAAGGACATCTCGGAAATCATGGGTAGGGTTGGAGTGAGGTTGGCTTCGAAAGAAATGCGGTTGAGGGCCTCGAACGTGTCTATACGTTGTCCTTTCAAAAAGTGGAGGGTCTCACATAGTTTTCCGATGAGAAGAGTAGCTTCCTCCTTTGCAGATTTGTCGTAGGCGGTGAAGCTCCCGACGTGGATTGTTGTATTGAAGTGAGGTTCTGGCGCCGTCATCTCCCAGGGTAGACGCTTCTTCATAGGTGACCTTCTGGGACCGAGAGAATGATCTCTCACTGTGGTCGCCAACTGTTGTTACCTGGAAAAACAATGTATCGTCTCTGGGTACTTTCGTAGTGCTCGGAGATCAAAGTCGAACAAGACAAACCTAAGCCAAGGATGGCCGTTCCCGTCTTGCTTCGGTCACAGAGAGGATAGAGGTTGGTCTAGGGAGGGAAACAACGAAGAAACTTGAGATCAGGTTGAGGATGTGTTTTGGGTGTAAGAGTTCAAGATCTCCGTCGTGAAGTCGACTGGAAATCTCCAAGGCTAGAAACGTGTTTCGATTCTCAGGAGTTTTCTCTGAGGCTCTGGTTGTTTCTGGATTGTGTGTTCTAGGTGTTCTGAACGTTTCTAATGTTCTGCCTTGGAAAATAGAGGAAGCCTCTATTTATAGTTTGAACTCACCCTGATCTCTCGACAGAGAATGTGGAAGCCGTGGAAGAGTGGAGGAGTGGAGGACATGCGTTGGTTTCCGTAACTGCCTGAGTCGTGTGGAGCATGCCCACTCGCGCCATTTTCTCGTAATTGCCCACTATCTCCATCAGTTTCTTTCAACTGCAGTAGACCGCCAGACCAATACCCCTAAAGTTATCCCCCCGTGTGATGTTTTGATGTCTCGAGCGAGTGGTAAGCAGACATTGCGTTGTTGAGTTGAGAGTCGTACGACTAATTGTCGTGACCAACATGAGTGTAATGCCTCCGGGACACGAGTATAGGAGTGGCCTTGGCTGTTTGGCCAAGGCCATGAGTGTTTGAATGCGCCTTGGTGCTAATTATGGTGGTGCCATGGCTCTTGGCGCCACGGCCTTGGCTTTAGCCAAGGCCAATCTTAGACGCGCTTTGGCGTTAGTCGTGTTAAGGTGGCGCCAGGGCTTATGGCGCCACGGCCTTGGCTTCTGGCCAAGGTCCACTTGTTGTGGCGCCATGGACTATGGCGCCACGGCCTTGGCCTCTGGCCAAGGCCAGCCTGTTGACGGCTATGCTTCTTGTTATGGTCTTGGCCTTTGGCCAGACTAAGTAGGTTTGTGGCGTTTTACGCCATGGCCTTGGCCTCTTGGCCAAGGCTAATTTTTGCGGATCCATGGTGGCTTCATGGTTTGTGGTGCCATGCTATGTGGCGTTTATGGCTTTGGCATCTGGCCAAGGTCGACTTTGGGCAGCCTGTGCCTCAGTCGTGGTGTGAGTGCTTATGCTACAACACACTTGAGTTCATGGCGTGTTTATCCATGGTATGCTAGACCATCCTGAACTTTGGATTAGGTCCGCTTAGGCCTGTTTAGGCTGGTGTATGCTTCTCAGAGAGCTCTGGACCGGCCTGGAGCTTCAATATTTCCGAGGTTTTCACCAAGACTCGTGTGTTGAGTCGTATTTAAGAGGAAATCCATGAGGATACGTCTCTGTTGATTCTTCACCGTGTACCATGAAGCGAGACCTGTCTCTGAGCATATCAATGGTTTTAATATGTTGGTGAGATCATTAGTATTGCTCTATGATATTACCCTCCCCACCGGAGTTATAAGAGAGAGCTCATAGAGAGTTTATTCGGCTCATGTAATGGGTTGCACTCTGAGCTATAGAGATGAGCCTGAATAGGCGATTGCCTTTAATAAGACATGGTGTCGAGAGTGTTTTTGATAATCTTGTCCCTCTCTCATTTTTCACCATCTACAGCGGATTCCATTCCTTGACGCCGAACTTTCTATTTGCCCCCATGCATCAGTATACGTAACACGGAGTTTTGGTAATGTGGCGTCTTGGAAATCTGGGTATCCTGGCCTTCTTTCGCCGAACCTTCGATTATCATTGTTGAATCTTCTATCACCATTACCTTGCCGCCGATTGTCATATTCTCCTCTATAGTCGCCGTAGCTTCTTCTATCATTGTTGGCGTACCTTCCTCTGTTATCGTAACCTCCTCTGTTATCTTGACCCTCTCTTCCATCATAGGTATCTCTTTTCCCTTGATTCCATTGCTGAGCGGTGTTCTGCTGATATTGTTGCTGTCTTTGCTGCTGATGCGGGACGATTGCCGTTGAGGTAGGACCTGCCACCGTTGCCTCTGATTTTTTCTGCTCCATTTTAGTCCATTCTTTTCTAATTTCTTCCTGTTCTTCTGGTGACAAATTATTTATAGAATTAACATGCCTTGTTTTTTCTTTCTTCTGGCGCTCTTCTTCCTCTTGCATTTCTTTATATGACAACCATTCATTTTTTCTAGCTCTCAGCTCACCTATATCTGCCGCTGGGGTCCAATACAATGATTGGAACATTGGATCATATGTCTCCATTGAGTTAATAAACGCCCGCATTTTTTCTTTGTCAGAAACCGCCGATCCTACTTCACTACAAAGTTTTCTCCATCTCATGATATGACTTCTATATGTTTCCATAGGTCTCTTCTTATTATTAAACAACTTCTCTACCCCTGGGCGTACTCTCTTGTTTTGAATATAATTTGCTATGAAAATTTCTTCCAGTTCTGCGTATTTCTTAATGGACTTTGCTTCCACGCCGAAGCTTCATCCTTGAGTGAGGCGAAAAAAGACATACACATTATTGGATCTGAGCCAGTCCATGCCGTTAAATATCTCATGTAGCATTGTAAGTGCTGAGATGGATCTCCTGTGCCGTCAAAGATTGATGTGAAAGTTGGCATACATAATCTCTTAGATACCTTCCCATAAGTGATCTCATCTACAAATGGCGTCTTTTTTGCCTCTGATATTGCCTTCTTTAACTTCTCCTCCTTTGGCGGGCCTGTGACTTCTGCCAACTTCCTTTTCATACGGCGTAATTGCTTTGCCACATATTCATTCATATCATCCATCTTATCCGAGTCGGCGCAACTTTCCTCACTATGATTAGATTTTCCGGTCTTCTTACTTCCTTCTTCCCTTTTTACTGTGGATGCTGCCACCTCTGGCTTTTTAGATTTACTCTTTTGAGTGTTATAAATTGTATGAGTTGAATGACTTCTGCTGCGACTTTCCATTAATTGCTTATGCTGCTCCGCTAATTGGCGATTACTTTGGAGGATAATGTCCATCTGCCTCTGCATCTGTAACTGCATCTGGGCTTGATTTATGGTACTTTGTTCAAGGAACTTCTTCAATATTTCCTCTGTGGCATTAGTGGACCCGGCTTTTCCTTCTGATACTGTTATCGGTGTTATTTTTGATGTTCCTGCAACCGCCGCCATTTTGCTATTACCTTCTACCTCCTTTGAAGTGTTCCCGTTTACCATATGACCATTACCGGCTGCTCTTGAAAGTAAACCATTGGTATTTAGACTGCCGCCTACTGCCCTTGATAACCCTTCAACTGCATGAGAAGTGTCGCCGAGAATTGCTGCTTCCTTAATAGTACTGTCGTCCACATCTTTTCCTTTGCTTTGCACAGGGACCTCTACTTCATCTTCCTCTTCTGGTATCACCTCCAAATGAGTTATATCTTCAATAAAAACATTGTCCATTGCCGCTGGCTGTTGTTGAGATACCGCCGTCTGCACTACTGATGTCTGTTGCTGTTCTACTGCTGGCGTTGTTGGATGTTGTTGCTGTGTCGCTGGCTGTGGAGTTGTTGTCTGCTAACTTGCATTGCCGCTCAAGAAAAAATCGTGTGCAAAACCTAACGGTGGTACCGCTGAACTCCTTAAGTTATGTCGATTAGGAAGGGGTACTGACTGAGCGGATATGGGAAACTTAAGAGATTTGCTTGTTGACGTCGTACTTCCTTTCCGCTTAGTCGTCATTTGGTATCCTGTGTAGAAAGCACTTCCTGACAGTATTAAGCTAGCTTGACTGTTAGCAAATGCCCAATTGGTTAGTGGAGGTGGTTGAGAAATTTCTGTAAAGTAAAGAATGGACAAAATAACACAGGCGTAGTTGTACTATTTGCAGAACATAACCTAATCTTGTCGGCAGATGAGAAAACCCTAATTTTTGAAATCCATGAAAACAAAAACACCCCAGTTTTACAACCCTTTCGCAATATGGATCAAAATTTGTACGACATGTAGTTTTTGCTAATGACGTTTCATAAAATTTTAACTCACTAATCATATTATGACACAAGGACTAAGAACGACAAGCACTAAGCCTAGCTATCAAGATGCTAAATACGGAGAATCAAACCTAAAAATAAGAATCCTTTCATCATCCTAGACCCATTATGACATGTACAACACTATCAAAGAAAGAAAGATTTCAAGGTGACTGAGCATAATCTTTTTGTGACGTAACAGCAGCAACATTCTTTGTGAAAAAGGAACTAGAACTCCTAGTTTGCTAACCAAAAAAATCCTTCTTAGAGGAAAACAATAACCTTAGTTTTGCACGTCAGGAAGAAATAATTCTATTATGCCGCTCTTAATAAGGATAATACTGGTTAAAACATCATCGTTAATGCACTAATGACGCCAAGTATATTTGAAAAGGAAGGTTTTTCCGCAATGGTACTAAGCTTTTCAGCAACAAACACACTCAAAAACTTCTACAAAAGGAAGATTTTAAAGATTTTAAAGCAGTATTCTCGTAACTAAGAGTTGTCAGCAGCATACATATCATTAAGGACAACATTAGTAGAAAAAACAACCTTTATTTTGTAAACCAAGAACAAAAAATTCATGAAATCACAGGTTCAGACCTCTTCTAGCGCCAAAATGTAGTTGGTAAAATCCCCATTGGTGAGATTTTACCAATACACCCATACTTAGATGCTTAAAACATGCCATAATACATATATCTTAAGTAAAACCGCTGTTAGCATATATATATCTAACCACACTTAGCCAAATGCATGAGACAGATGAAAGTAAAGACGCCATAAGTGTGATATGATTGATAAATTAACAATAACTCTCAAATGATAGGCACTTAAAATGCCTATTCAAGAGTACCTAATTAATACACTCTAGGCGACTATGCCTCGTAAATTCTTTATTTTACCCCGTTTTCTATTTTGCAGGTACTTTTAAATTATGTTATATAAAATGAAGCAAATCAACAAATTATTTGGAGGCACATGGAGTTGATGGCCTTGAACATAAGAAGGAAGCAAGGTTCTAAAGGTGTCGCAAACTATATCACCAAGGGCAGGCGCGAGAATTAATGGAGGCAACCACAGATTACTGTAGCAACTTACTGGAGCACCTTCACAAAGCTACTCAGGGCAGCCTCTGAATTTAAATGAGACTTACTAAAACAGACATACGGTCGATAAGGGCACCTTCTCCTTCTTAAAACTAGGTCGACCAGATTTCACTGCTAATTCTTCTTTTCCTTTACTTCTAATCGTTTTCCAGTCAGTTGTGTGTGGGTCTGGCTGATGGTTATACATCAGAGTCAAGAGTTCAATTCGAAGCCAAAACGGAGGGTGTAGCTGGTGTTAATGGTGGCTAGAGAAGCAATGTAATTTGAAGGTTTGACTACAGCAAAGTGAAACATAATTTGGGAATTTCTCGATGTGGGAGTGAAGTTGGATCTCGACAGGCGTTTGGGAGAAATCAGTGGTACTTTTACATACAAGTCTATCTGGTTTGAACTCGAGATTGGTCTTTTGGTGAAACTGGTGTTAATGAAGGCTAGAGAAGAAAAGCATGCTTGTGTTGTTGTTGGATGAAGTTTGTGGTTGTGATGAATGAAGTTTACTGTGTTTAGTTGATGATTATGTGTGCTGGAATTGATTCAATGTCTGCAAGGATGGAGGTGCACGAAATGAAAACCATCTGAACTCATTAGAACGTAACAGAAAAGCTGCATTTCATCTGTTTGTGAAAATTACTGAACAAAGCTGCAGAGAAGGCGAGTCTCTATGATCAGTTCCAGCTGACGGAAAGTGGATTTTAAGGTATGATTGGGGTTTCTGCACTAAACAAAGAAATGGGTTAAGGTTTGATTGAGAATCGGAAGCCGAGAGATCGGATTTTTGATAGGAGATTTAGGCGAAGAAACTTGATCTGCTGGGATGTTTTCACTGTCAGAGCTGCTGTTGATATCGATTATGTGGTTGAATGGGTAACTGCAGAGTGAATGAAGTCTGTGTATCAGTTGGATTGGGCTTCATTGGAGGTTCAATATTCAGACCAAGTTAGGTTTGTGGAGATGGACGTGAAGAGGAAACTGAAGTGGGTTTGCTGTTTGTTTGCCATGGTTTGTAGCTCGTTGGAGTACATGTTTAGCTGATGGTTCGGGCAGAGATTCAAGCAGGAGAAGCAATGGAAATAGGCTACAGTCGATTGTTTAGATGGATGGTTCTGTGGACGGATTAGACTGATTTAAGTTGGGCTTGCTGGCAGCTTTTTGCGGCAGTCCAAGGATTCTTGGAAGTAAGGTCTGTTAGGGTGCGAAAAAGTCGAGGAGGCGGTGGATTTTTCTCTACAAAAAGGGGGGCAGAAAACATACAGGGATATCTTGGACGCGCAAGATAAGGCTGCGGCTGGAGGAAGCAAGAACAGAGCTGTGCAAGTTTGAGGAAGAGCTACAAATACAGTAACAGTGTTTTTATGATTTCTATTTCTTTTATTATACTTTCTATGGTTTTTAAGATGACTATGTCTAGCTAAACATCTAGCTACGGCAAAGGATGAACTTGTAGACTTCATTATTTGTGTTATTGATTAAAGGTTTTCAAAACTAGAACTTCATGTTAATGGTTCGTATTTCTCGTAATTGATTTTCAATACAACTCTCATGTTCTATGCCTTGTATGTTCATTGTTAGGTGGTTGGAAATCTTTGATTAAACCTAGAACTTTAAGATTTAAGAATTCTCTTGACTATCTATGCCTCGTATAGTTTGTGCTTAGGAGTTCTACTTTAAGGTTGAGAGCAAACCTATATTTTTGATAACTTGTTACTCCGATTCTTAAGTAGACATATCTTCCATGTTTAGTAGCTAGGTTGTTGCTATCCATGAGTAAAATTGAGAACCTTTGTGATAGAACACAAGTGAAACATAGTCTACAAGGGATTCCCGTAGCCTTAGCACTTCCATATCCTTGATTATAACCTACTTGCTCCGTTTAATTCTTTTTATTTACATATTACCTTTAGTACAAATTCTGAAATTTTATCTTTCGCAATCATCATTGAATCGGATTTGATTAGTTGGTTAATAGTATTGATTGAAAGTTGTATTTCACACTCTCCGTGGATGACCCGTGCTTGCCTTTGTCTACACTAGACACCGTGCACTTGCGGTACACCTTTTAAAATCGAACATCAAACATAACGTAATATTAACTGAATCCTTGCATTTGTTCTCACCTTGCTAAGGATAATCACTCTACAAAGTATCAAGATCTTCACTAGAAATTGAGCCAAGGAGAGTAAGAAGAGTTCTTTGTCTCTCGATAGATCAACCCTAGAGTTCACTTTTCCAACCCCTCTCTCAGTTGTGATACATGGCCTTTTATAGGCGCTAGTTACATGGTGGAATACAGCTAATACAGACAATATGACTCTGACACTATTTGTCCATTTCCGCCAACCTTACCGCCGACCTTCCTCAATGCTTCAGCGCCCTTCGCCCTAGATTGGATAAGATCGATGACTCGAACCCCACTGAGTCAATAAGTCAGCTCTGACAATCCGACCGTTCTGACCCATGATAAATGCTCAACTAATCTTAGCAGCTTTTGTCGGTGACGTGCCATTATCGCTGTCTTGAGTATGCCGCTTTACCTTTTCTCTGATACATGCCGCTCTTCCCTTACTCCACTCAGCGTCTTCTTCATCTGGGCGGTAACCGCTGAAGGTTGATGTTATCGCCATTCTTCACTTCTATGGTAGCCCTCTTGTACAAAATCACTTCTTGAGTGCCCTTAATGGGTTAAGGCATTTTCTACACTCACAATGGCGCTAGCCATTTCTAATCAAATTACTCAAGGGATGACGCTTGCCATCCCTAGGCCACTAGGCTAAACAATCTAATATGAGGATGGCACTGGCCATCCCTTTAGGCCACTAGGATAATCAAACTAATATGAGGATGGCACTGGCCATCCCTTTAGGCCACTGCCAAGATTCACTGAGATAACACTGGCCACTTGGCCAAACCTAAGTCATAATGACAATCTGAGATATCCCTGACCGCTTGGTCAGAATAAGCTTGCAGGAAGTTCCAGCCTATGGTACGGTTTGGTCGTCTGTGGCCAAGTCTATTCTCATGATCTGTTCTGCTTATATTTCATGTAATAGAGGTTCTCTCATGATAATACTACTTTAGCCAAACACATGTTTGAGACATTTCTTAAGTATCCATATTCTCCAAACACGAAGGTCATCTCACATCCTTATAATAAGTATTGCTAAAAGACTCAACATCCAGCGATGACAAGGTAAACAAAGTCAATACGAACTTACTCGAAAGTTACATGCACTATTCAACAAAGATGTCAAAACGTGTCACACATGGGGGGAGTTACATCAGGGTTTTTGTCTGGCGGTCTACGGCAGTTGTGGTGTGACACCCACTTAGAAAGAGGTTATACTCGTGGGAATACTGGGTAATGAGTAATGGGCATGACTGGCAGTTAAGCTATCCATACGGGAGTAACTCCATCATTCCACTACCTCCACTTTACCATTTTCCTCCACGATTAACAAGAGATCAGTGTATTTCTGAACATACTATAAATAGATGACTTCATCTGTTTCCAGGGACAACTCATCACAATTTATCTTAGTCTAATTCACTTTCAGTTCACCTTGATTCACCTTTTATTTTTGAGCAAAAGCTGAGATTAAGATTCAATTGAGAAATCCTTGCGAAACCAGAAAGAAATCATCACCTTCCCAAGTTATTCGAAAACCACACACATTACTATTTTCAACCAGAAATACCCGATCTCACTCTTTCTCTGCTTTCCTCCCTAAGACCAACCATATGTCCTCATCTGTAACCGAAGCTAGTCTGGAACGAACATTGTCTTGGTTTAGGATAGATTTGTTCGACTTTGATCTCTCGAACAAAAAAGTACTGTAAGGGTAGAAAATGCCTTTGCATAGTAATAGCATCCTAAGGGCGAAAGTGTATCAAAGAGGTCACTCAAGAGAAGTAGGGAATCAACAATGAAAGCTGTGGGCGAAGCATCTAATACTTGGCATAATGGCGAGATGTGAAGTAGGAGCCGGCGGGATAAACTGCATTAGCAGAGCGAGGATGGCATAGCGGGGGAAGGTGAGAAGTAGTTGAGAAGTGGTTGAGCATTCATTACTCTTCAGAACGGATAGATTGTCAGAGTTGACTTGTTGACTCAGTGGAAACCTCGTCAGCAATCCTTATCCTTAAGAAGACTTACCCTCCAAGAGTGGATAGGTGAAATACTACCTCGGCGACATACTTTGTCGGCGAGTGAAGACAAGTTAATGTCAGAAAGTAATTCGTTTGTATTAGCTGTATAGCACTGTTGTAGTCCTCTATAAATAGCGAGAGAAACCTTTGAGAAGGGGGTTGGACACATTTCGGATTGGTCTAAGGAGAGGAAAAGTATCATACTTGCTCTCTATAGCCCAAGGCTGAAATTAGGGTTCTTGTTGAGAGATTTAGAAGATTGGCAAAGTAATTGAGAGTTGTAATCATGCTTATACTAGTGATAATCCTTGGATGTAGTTCTCACTTATGAGGGCGAACCAAGTAAAACATGTTGTCAAGTATCTCTAACCCTACCCTCTTTAATACTGTTCATGTTATCTGTTAGATGCATGTTTAGGAATGATTGTGTGTATGTTGTTGTATGATATTTGGGTGTACTGTATAAGATCTTACCATTGGGATTTTATACAGTTACATTTTGGCGCTAGAAGAGGTTTTGAACTTGTGTTTTCCTTGATTTTTAGTATGATTTGTTGATGTTTTCATATGTTCTTTTGTTTCCATATATGGTATGATTCACATGTGTTAGAACTCGCCGGTAGTGTTTTAGTCACTTTTACCTGCTATTTAAGGGTGTTATGCTCGCTGTGTAGGATCTTCTTTATGATTCCTCTCTTGTTTTGCTAGATATGGTATATCATGTGGTCTGTTATAGCGTTCTCTTGTAAAATATTGCTAAGATTAGAAAAACTAAGGTATTTTTAGTATGTTATGGCGATGGATCTGGGTTTTCAGCATATATTTTTTGCCATTTTTGGAAATCACGCTGTGTTAAATGCTGTCGTTGTTATAGATAAGATTTGGCCGGTCTGTTTCGATGATACTATCACATATTTCACTCTTATCACATGAATAGTAGAGAAACTGGTTATGTGGATAGAAAAATGTTATTTTGGGTAGGATTTCTCCAGCAAGATACAAATATAGATATATATTTCCGGCAAGGGTAGTACCCTTTCCGGCGAGTTCGTATGAATTTTAGGGTCTAAATTTTTTTTTTCAAAAATCTTCCTTAAAAAGGTGGCCGTACTATCATTTTGATTTGGAAATCACAAGCTCATATGATGTTTTTGCAATTTTGTCATGATTAGGTCATCATCTGCACATCACATGATTTAAAGATGTTACTTTTGTCCTTCATTCATTAATCTTCTGAAAAGCGACCCAACTAACTTATTTGGCATTTACCCACAGTACTAACAGAGCAATACTATCAGGAAGTGTGTTTGTCTTATTTTACAGACCTTCGGCGAATGGGTCCTAGAGGAAGAAGCGATAAAGCCCCAGCGGGTAGGCCTCCTCGACATCCTATCCTTCCTACACCTACAACGTTTCCCAGTGGTCACAACACTAGAAGCAGGGCTGTGGAACCAGCTGGTTTGGCAAGCTCATCTCGGCGACCACCTGTTCAGTGAGCTGCACGCCGGGAGGAGATTTACATGGAGGACATCACTCATTTGGAGAATGCAGAAAGGTCACCCGAGCCTAATCCCTTACTTCGAAGAGTCAGCAGTGAAGTTGAAGCAAATGCTTACGGCGAGCAGGTTGAAGGTGGTAGATTCACTCGGAGAGCCATCGGCGAGACATCAAATGTTGGGGGAGCAGCTCAAAATGCTACTACCGGAGGCACAGTTGCAGTTAATGTTCAGCAGCAGTTGGATCAAGATGTCGGCGAAGCACTACAAGTAACAGAAGAAATTCCAGCAGTGGTAGCAGAACCTATTACGGTGGGAGAAACTCCACAGGCGGCAAGCGGAAATGGCGCGGCGATGGTACCTGGTGCCACTATAACTCGCCCAGTGGTGGTAGCAGATAATACTGGATCTACAAATACTACAGAAGCTCTGCTGAGGCAAATTCTTGAGGCCAATAACAGGCAAGCGGATCAAGTGCAGAGGCAAATGCGATTGCAGATGGAGACGGTACTTCAGAGCCATAGAGAGTTGATGGCGGCGTAAAATAGAGGTCATGCATCCCATTCACATTCAACTCACCACGAGTCCCATGCGCATGCAACTCGCCATGCATCCCATTCGCATTCAACTCGCCACCAGGCATCCCATTCACATACAACTCGCAGAGTTGAAAAAAGTGGAACCAGCACAGCAGAGGTCTCAGATTCATCGGCGAAATATGATGAAAGGGGCAGAAGGGTGAATGTGCCTAGGAGAGATAGCGAAGAATATAGCAGCTCTAGACGGCGGCATAAAGTAGATAAAGAGATGAAGAGAGACCTTCGCCGACTAAAAAATAAAGTGGAAGCTTTAAGCGGATCTTCAAGGGAGTCGAAATACAAGGTTGCACTTTCAGAGGCGCAGAAAACACCCTTTCATGATTGTATTACATATGGGTATGTGTCCACCAAATATTCTACGCCTAAATTCACATCCATCTATGATGGAACTGGAGACCCTTCACAACATTCAAGAGCTTATAAGCGAGATATGGCGGCTTGGGTAGGATCAGATCCCATAATGTGTATGGCATTTCCCGCTACACTTAAAGATGAAGCCTTAGCTTGGTTTGATGGGCTTGAAGAAGGGAAAATTAAATCTTTTGAGAAATTAGAATGAAAATTCTTGCGTGCTTTTATTCAGAACAACAGAAGTCGGCCCGGCGTGGAAAGACTATTCAACATCAAGAGAAGGCCTTCGGAGACTTACAAAACTTTTATCCAAAGATGGAGGAAAGCGAGTAGTGAATGGGATCAAAGGTGTCAGAAAAGGAAAAGATAAGGTCATTTCTTTGCGCCATGGAAACGACGGACCAATTGTATCAAAAATTATTCTGGGAAATGCCGAAGGATATGCAGACTTTGAGGGCAATACAAGATGAATGGATAAATTACGAAGAAATCCGAGAGGAGGAACTTCGCCTAAAAAAAGAAAGAGCAAAACAAATTCACTCGATCAATAATTTCTCGCCGGAAGATCAGGAAGAAATTAAAAAAGAATGGCTAAAGGCAGAACAGCGAAAGTTGACGCAGAATCCCTCTTCGGCGATGATAGTACCTGAGGCAGGAAAGCAACAACAGCAAGTTACCGCCGAGCAACATTGGAATTCGCAGAAGTGAGAGAACTATGATGGGCGTGATAAGCAAGACAATCGAGGAAGAAACTATGGACGAGGAGGAAGAGATAATCGGCGAAATGGGAATGGTGAAAGAAGATACAATGGAGATAATAGAAAATTTGGCATAGGCAACCAGCAACCCTTTCAAGATGCTACACTACCAAAGTTACGTGTCTCCTACACGGATGCATTTGGCCAAATTGAGAGTTCAAATTGCAGAGATGACATCCGCTATCCCTACAATAGAGGAAATCCCAGGGCCCCGCCGACAAATACCAATTCCTTTTGTCAATTCCATCAATTCCATGGCCATACAACTGAGAACTGCACCGGCGTACAGCAAGAAGTCCATAGATTCATCCGCTTGGGGAAATTTCAGGAATTCCTAGAATTGCCACCGCCTCCTCCTATCATGGTCCAGCCAATCCAAGCCATCCCGGCTCATACTCCGAATGTGTACGAGGTAAAAGTCGAGCGAGACTTGTTGGAATTGGACTCCTTTTCCATTGTACATTCAAAGATTACCAGGGACGAGTTCCATGATAATGTCTTGTCTCGGGTGCATAAGCGAGATAGAATGGGAAATGAGATTTGTAGTGTCGCCGCTAAGCAAGAGCCCTTGCAAGACTGGATGAAGGCATGTGTCATATTCTCCGCCGAAGAGATCCCTCCAGAAGGAAAAAATCATAATAATCCCTTGGTCCTCACCATTCAAATGGGAAAATTCAAATTTCCTAAGGTGCTTATTGATCCTGGCAGTTCAGTGGACATTCTTTTCAACACTGCTTTCGAGGCAATGAAGGCCAAAGATGATGAAATCCCCTCGCCAACAGTTTCCTCATATAACATTTATGGATTTAATGGCATTGCTTCTAAACCCAAGGGCGAAATTGAATTTAAGATCATGATCTGTAAAGAATATTTCATGAAAACTACTCTTTGCATTGTGGATGTTGACTCGCCGTACGCAGCCATCCTTGGAAGACCGTGGCTCCACAGTTTAAAAGGAGTACCCCCCCACTTATCATCAGCGCCTGAGGTTCCCCACACCAATGGGAGTCGCCGAGTATGTAGGAGATTTAGCAGTGGCAAAAGCGTGCAATTTGGCGGATATACAAATGCGAGAAAATCGAAAAGCAAAGATTGCAGAGAAAAAGAAACTCAGCAAGGAAGTGGTCAAAGAGCAGGAGATTCTGGATTTCATCGCCAACCCTTTAACCTATGTGCAGTCGGTAAACTCGGTGGAGGACTCGGCGAAGTCTGAAGGGAAGACCTTATAGCAGTTAAAGGAGCCATCGCCGATGGGAGAACCAGAGCTACATTTTATGGCGGTGGAACCCACTAAAGATGTAAATATCGGCGATGATAGCGATCCAAAGATGGTAAAGATTGGTACTTAACTAAATGAAGGCGAGTCGGCGGAGTTGCAAGCACTACTCAAGGAATATGTTGATGTCTTTGCTTGGGGCATGAACGAGATGCCAGGCATTGATCTGGCGATAGCATGTCACAAATTGGACATTGATCCAAAGGTCAGGCCTTTCCAGCAAAGGATAAGAAAATTGGCTCCAGCTTATAAAGAAGCAGTGGAAGCAGAGATTGATAAAATGAAGGCGTTTGGTATCATAAGACCAGTGTAATATCCTCAATGGATAGCCAATATGGTTGTAGTACCTAAGAAGAACAAGGGAGTAAGAATCTGCATCGACTTCAGCGACCTCAATAGAGCATGCCCAAAGAATAGTTTTCCACTACCAAGTATTGATCAAACAGTAGATGCTACGTCAGGTCATGAGTTGCTATCATTTATGGATGGGTATTCAGGATATAACCAGATACCTTTGGCGGAGGAAGATCAGAAGCACACAGCTTTCTTTTCCACCAAAGGATTGTTTTGTTACACTCGAATGCCATTTGGGTTGAAGAATGCCGGCGCTACTTATCAAGAAATGGCGCAGAAGATGTTTGAAAGATGGATAGGGAAGACGATGGAAGTGTACGTCGACGACATGCTCGTCAAAAGCAAAAAGAAGCAAACTCATGTAGAAGATCTCAGAGAAATATTCAATCACATGCGAGTTACTAAGCTAAAAATTTATCCGGCGAAATGCGTTTTTGGTGTAACTTCAGGAAAATTTTTGGGATATGTCGTCACGAAGAAGGGAGTGGAAGCTGATCAAGCCAAGATTAAGGCAATTATAGAGATGCCATCGCCGGTAACAGTAAAGGATGTCATGCGACTCAACGGAACTTTGGCATCACTTAATAGATTCATTTCCAGGTTCTCAGATAAATGCAAATTATTCTTCCAGACATTGAAAATGGAGAAAAGTTCAGCTGGACTGAGGTACATGAAGCTGCGTTTCAAGGTATTAAAAAGTATCTCGCCACTCTCCCAGCAATTCAACCACCAGAGCACGGCGAGGAGCTTAGAGTCTATCTCGCTGCAACACCTTTCGCCATTAGTTCGGTGCTCGTAAGAACAAAAGGCGGAGAAACGCCTATCTATTACATCAGCAGAACATTGCAAGGGGCAGAAAAGAATTATACCAAAATTGAGCAGTTAATCTTGGCGTTGGTCTTTGCATCTTAGCGGTTACGTCCTTACTTTCATGCTCATCCTATTGTTGTCCTTACTAAAACTCCAATAGAGTCTATCTTACACAGTTCTCAAAGGGTGGGACGAATCGCCAAATGGAATCAGCAAATCGAGCAGTTCGGCGTCCAATATGAAATAAGTATATCACAGCGGTCTCAAGTTATCGCAGACTTTCTCGCCGACTTCCCAATTGATGATGAGGAGGAAATAGAAGAGATCCCATTCTCTTTGGATGAGCGAGAGCATGAAATGCCAGATCTATTGAAGTGCAGTCCTAATGGATGGGAAGTGTATGTGGATGGCTCCTCAAATAAAGAAGGAAAAGGAATAGGAATTGTCTTAACTTCGCCTAAAGGGGTAAGAATAGTGTACTCGCTAAGGCTAGAATTCCCGGCGACTAATAATGAGGCAGAATATGAAGCAGTTATCCACGCCATGCGAATACTCATTGAAATGGGCATCAACGATGTTAGATTGACGAGCGACTCTCAGCTAGTGATTCGACAAATATCTGGACGATATCAGACAGCAGACCCGTCTCTGCAGAAATACCTAAATCTTGCTAGGGAGTATGGCCATAGGATCACAGGTATCAAGTTTCGCCACATCTGCAGAAAGGATAACAGGCACGCCGATGCATTAGCGTTCATCTCCTCAATGATGACAAATCCAGATGTCCCTTCAATAGCTATTGAAAGAGTGACGCAATCATCGGTAGCAGCGCGAGAGCAAAGAGAAGTGTTAACAACAAGCGCCGAAGAATCAGCAGAGACAGACTGGAGAGCGCCGATACGATATTATTTGGATCGTTCAACTTTGCCGGGGAAACAAATTTTAGCTCATCAAGTCATTACTAGATCGGCGAACTATGAGCTTCGAGATGGAATCCTATACCGCCGATCATTCTCAGGACCATTGCTGCGCTGTGTATCGAGAGAAGAAGGCAAGAAATTACTAGAAGCAATCCATGAAGGAGACGGTGGGAATCACGTAGGGTCAAAGGGCTTTAGCATTAAAAGTCAGAATGCAAGGATACTATTGGCCTTGGATGAATAAGGATGCAAAAGAATATGCTCAGCGATGTAAACCATGCTAGTTGTATGGAAGAAGAATTAAAGCACCGACGACATCTCTAAACTCAGTGCTCAGCCCTTGGCCTTTCGCCAAATGGGGCATTGACATCATTGGGCCGCTAACTACCGGCTCTGGGCAGCGTAAATACATCATTGTGGCGACAGATTATTTCACCAAGTGGTGTGAAGCTAAAGCTATCAGAAAGAAAACAGGAGAAGAAGTATTCACATTCATTTGGGAGAATATATTCTGCAGATTCGGTGTACCGGCGAAGATATGTACTGACAATGGAAAGGAACTGGTCGGCGACAACATAAGAAAGCTACTCGCCAACTACAGTGTCAAACTGGGAAAATCAACCCCCTTGTACCCACAGAGTAATGGGCAGGCGGAAGCCACCAATAAGACTATTGGAATGGGAAAGGTCGGAGAAGCATAAAAAGGCATGGTGCGAACATTTACACAATGTTTTGTGGTCTTATAGAACTACAGTTCGCGAAGCAACAGGAGCATCTCCTTTTCTACTCACATTCGGCGCCGAAGCAGCACTCCCTTCTGAAGTAATCTTGCAAACTACAAAGCATGAAGCGTGGGAAAAGAATCTGAACACTGATTTGATCCTAGCCAAGCTTGATGATTTGGAAGAACAACGGCTGATCGCTCTTACACACATGGAAAATTATCATCGCCGATTGTCTAGAGAATACAACAAGCGGGTGATCCCGAGAGAATATCAGCCTGGCAAGTTGGTGCTTCGAGAAATTCCCCCGTCTCAGCGAGAAGGGTGCAGGAAGTTGGAACCTGTGTGGGATGGCCCTTATGTAGTCAAGAGAGTGGCTGGGCCAGGAGCGTATATTCTGATTGATGAACATGGCGTGCAACTTGAACATCCTTGGAACGCCAGGTTCCTTAAGAAATACTATCCTTGAAGGGAACAGTGTAAAATTCGAAGTCTTGGGCGGGCATAATACCCAAGAAGTCTTATTAGCTCATGTAAAGCAATAGCGAATAAGATCCGGGGACGTAGGTTTTCTATAATGCGCCGAACCCCGTTAACAAATCACTGTGTCACTTGCATTTTTTCTCACTGGGTATTCTAATCACAGTGACGGTTAAAATTTAAAGCTCCAAGAGCACACTAGGCTGAGGCAAAAATGCTCAGTATCAGGCTATAAAGCCGCTTACAAAGGCACAAATGCCCAATAACCATAAGGCAATAAAGCCACACAAAATCCCTGATCAGGTACAAAGGCCAAGTGCCATCTTTAAAGGCACAATGCCCAAATCAGTGAAATCAACTAAGAGCCAAGATCTCTTATACAGAAAGCTTGCTTGCTTCGTTGAGTGAACGCACCTACTTGTAATGGTTAGTCTAACCCAGGATTAGTTGTAAGGCCAATCGTGTTACTTGTTGGTCTGTAAGTGTTTGGCGCATAAGAACCCTTTGCTGTAGCATCACATTGGCGGTGCCGCCGGTGTGCTAATCCGTCTACGCCATAGCATCACCTCTGGCGGACGCTATAGTGTATTAAAGTCTATGAGGGCAACCCAAACAACTTATATTAGACCGCCGATGGGCAAAAGTAATGGTTACGGCTGGGGTCTAACCTGTCGCTCTGAGAAATCGTTGGTTGTACAAGACCAGGACTTCACTCAATGAGAAGTTAAGTCTTTGAAGATAAACAAGAAACAGATGCATTAAGTTAAGAAAAGGCAAATTACACTTTGATGACAAATATCGACAAGCACAAAGACTATTTTTCATACAGAAGGAAGAGCGAAAACTAAAAGTTAGGACAGGCGAGAAGACATAATACTTCAACACAGTGATGAAAGGAACAGAAATCACACCCGCCATAGCGGAGAGCAAGAAAAAAAGATTGTTCATTGCAAAAACAAAGAAATTGCAGGCATAAAAAGAGGGTGGAAATTATAAAGAGGGGCCGCCGGTTCTCTTTTATGTCGACATTCATGGAGCAGTCTGGTCCCCGCCGTCACGGGTCCTATCTTCTCCTTCAGGCTGGCCGCTACCCGTGTTTTCACCTTGGCCCTTTTCTTCTTCTTCTTCTGCTTCTTCCTCTTCTTCTTCATCTTCTTCTTAATTTACTTCATCTTCTTTATCTCCTTCTTCCTCAGCATCATCCTCGTCGCTAGATCCGGACCCCTCGCCATCTTGTTCACAATCTACGACTTCCTTAACGGCGGGAGCTTTAGGAGTAAGAACGTATTCAGCAGGAATATCAAGGTTCATCTTGGGAAATTCCCTATTAACATATTCTTGAACGACGATGAAGTCCATCAGAAGTAGTTGCTGCTTATGCTTGGCATCCTTAGCCTGGAGATCTTTCTGAGCTTGACTCAAATCAGCTTGAAGTCCACTCTGGATTTTACCCAAATACTTCACCTTACTTTCAAGGCCTTCAATACTGGTTTGGCATTTCTTGTGATCTTGAAGTTGAAGGTTCAGTTCAGTGACTTGGTCAAGGCATTGGCGATGTTCTTCCAGGGCTTGGTTCAACCTTTCCTCACAACCATTGTGGTGAGCAAGATTCCCAGCCAGATCAGAAATAGTGAAAGTACAAAGCTTATGGTCCTCAACAACTTTGTTTCGTTTCTCCAGCTCACCCTCCAGTTGCTTGACTCGCTCTGAGAAAAGCGAAGGAAAAAGATTAAAGAACTGAGGCAAAATAAAAGTATGGCGGCAAGGAATCCTAGAAATCTACCTTCCAATTCGCTCACGTGCCTACAAGCGCCGGCTTGGGCTTCTACAAGGAGTTGTAGGTGGGATTCAAATCTAGTGTTGACAGAAGAACCAGTCACATTGGCTACTTGATGTAGTTGGGACATTAACTGATCATTGAGCTCTCTAGCTCTATCGCCGTGAATCTTGGAGAAATCTTTCCATCTTTGCATTTCTTGTTGGGCGAAGTACCTCTCAGAAATTGCTGTGTTAAGGCGAGAGGCAAGCTTGTCGGCCCTCGCTTTCTCTTCTTGGCGTAAGGAACTCGCTCTCATGTGATCTATCATAACATCTTCTTTCCGCTTGTTGTTAAGCTCTTCCAAGCGGCGAGCATTATCTCGTTCGCTTTCAATCCACCTTACGTTGGCTTGCGAAACTTTGAGAAGATTATCAAGGTTAACATTCAATTCACTAACATTATCTAACTCTCGGCGGTACCACTTAATAGTCTTGGCCTGGCCAAACAGCAAATCGCACTTCCTAGCATTAGCATCCGCCAAGTTATCTATCTCGGTTTCAACTCGCTTCAGTCGGGTGTCAGATGCTGTCGGCGACCTTAGAAGGGGCAAGGTCTAAGGGTCTCGGCGAAAGACTAGAATGGAAAGAAATTACGCAATCGGCAAGTTAAAAGAGAAAAGTACCTTGAAGTTCATCGCGTTCGTTGGATTCTTTGATGCTAGCATTAAGCCACTTGGTTGCATCTGCTTCTTTTTCCTTCAACCGGCGCTCAAGATCCTCGTTTTCACGAGACAAAAAATTTACTCTATCACTTTGTGCTTCAAAGACGTCGATAAGACTTAAACAATGTTGAAATCCCTGAGGCAGGAACAAATAGGAAAATTCAGCAAGGTAAGGCACAATTGCTAGTAAAGAAAAATACTAGAAGAAATAATTACCGTGGCGGCCATAAAGAAGTGTTCTAGAGGAGTCAAGTCGCGGGCCACAGAAGATAAATCCGTAGAATGGGCAAGGCCAGTTGTGGAATACTTCAACATAGCTTCGTTGTAAAGAGAGTTCAAACTGCTCTTCTCTTCCTCCAGGGAAAGAAACCTAGAGAAAGAGTCAGCGAGCCTATTCACCATCTTGCCGGTATCACCCCTCCTCGGGAACCTAGGAGCCTTATCGCCGGGAGGCATCTTGTGCAAATCTGTGAGGGCGGCGAAAGAAGAGCTAGAACCGCCGACCCCTCCAATAGGACCAGTAAAAGTGTCCCTAGCGGTAGGGGATTGCTGAGGAATAAAAACATCCTCACCAGATTTAACGACAGGTACAACTGGCTCTCGCCCAGGTGGAATTTTCACAGATTCTTTCACAGGTTCGGCATCATTCATCACTGTATCGTCGTCCCTTTCCTCAGAAATGGTTTCTAAATTTCCGGTAGTAGGGTTCCTATCTTTCAAATGGATGGAAAGTTTCTTAGAAGAAGAAGATTTTGTTGAAGCAGAAGTTGAACGCCGAGGGCGATTCGAATTTGGCTGAGGCAGCACAGCGGCGGACTGCTGAGGTAGGATATCGCCAGCATTAGCGGAGGTCTCACTTTGAGAACCCTCGGCGGAAGAATCTGATTTGATCTTTTTCAGTGTTTGGCGGAGCTCTTCTTCAGGAGTCAAGACAGGAGTACTCTGTGAATAAGCGCCACACCCATCAGATCTTGAAACAAGCAGAGACAAATATAGATATATATTTTAAAAATATATGCAGATATATTTTTAAAATAAGAAAAAGTTAGTATGCTTGTTCCCAGATCTTCAATTGTGCCTTCTTCAAAGCTTGGCTAGAAGATAACAAGAGGCATATAGATATATATTCGCCGAAAGAAAATTGTTCGTTACCTGAGAGGAGGACTTCCTTTTGGCATGCTTTTTGGCGGCAGTAGACAACACCAGCCAGTTACCCTAGGAGTCTATTTGTATCTTGCCATCAGCGTCAAGATACTGCTTCTCTTCCGCCCAGTCCAAATGGGTAAAATCATGATCTTTGAAGCGCTTGTGTTCCTCAGAGAAGTATAGCC
>JAJJMA010341416.1:1168-15198 GCA_023529015.1 Papaver nudicaule
ATTCGATGGAAACACCACTGTTTTGAGTGACTCTTCGGACATGTTTCGTAAGAAACTTAGTCCCATTGATGACCAAGCCTTTGTATGACATGCAGAGTTCTAAAGGTTCACTAGACAACCACTGTATAGTTTTTGATACTGATATGCCTTGATCAATTTGCTGATTAACCTATAAATATAAACTTGGTTAACAGAATATAAGTGCCATGCTACATGGTTAACATACAAGACACAAACAAATGTCAGATGATATGGTTAATAAACGTACCTTTTGTCGAAACCAATCCACAAATGTATCCGAGTGTGAGGAAAGGAGTTGGTCTTCATCGGTACGAAACCTCGAATTTGAAGATTTCAACTCATCCATATGCATTCTAAGATAAAAAAAACAAAATTAAAAGAAATCCATATATGTATTATATGACCATCTGCTCATAATGAACACCAGCATCAACTTACGTTATATATGGCTGAACTTCTGCAGTATTGAAAAGCACATATATGTGTGCAATTTTTAGTTTTTTCCTCTTCATGCGCACATGGACACCTCCTAAAATTGGACGCCCTGCCTCTGTGAAACCATTTTGAATGTCTTCATTATGCCTTTGCCTTGCTCCAATCTCAGCTTCTCGGTCCACATGAGCATTAAAAAACCTAACACACTCCATTCCAAGATAACACTCTGCTGCACATGCTTCAGGTAGTGCATAATTTTTGATATATTGTTTAAATGTCTTCATATACCTACAACAGATGGAACCATGTAAAAATGTAACAGTATTAGGGTGTGATCCCAATACGAGGATGCAGAAACATAGTCGGTAACAATTCTGACGATTGCAAACCCTACAACATTACCATCATGTATTTCCATTCGACACTAGACAGCCTGAGAAGACTACATTAGCTGCGTAATAAAAATTGACATACCTTTCAAATGGATACATCCAACGATACTGTACGGGTCCACATAAACGCACTTCTCGTGCTAGGTGAATTGTCAAGTGTATCATGATATCAAAAAATGATGGAGGGAAGTACCTCTCCAACATACACAAAGTCTCAGCAACTTCCTCTTCAAGTTCTACTAATCTATTAAGATCAACTGCCCTTTGGCATATCTCGTTAAAATAAGAGCATAACCGAAATATTGCATCTCTTGGCCCTTTAGGTAACAGTCCCTTCAAAACTACAGGTAAAATTTGTTGCATAAGAACATGGTAGTCATGAGCTTTATGGACACCTAAGCAATCTTCATTCGAGAAATGCCTCCTAAGATCAGAACTATACCCATCTGGAACCTTCAGATTTCTTAGCCTGTTATAAAATATAGTCCTTTCCTTGTCAGACAAGGTGTATGGTGCTGGTGGAAGTATCGTTCTACCATTTTTCTCATATGGATGCAGTTCTGGTCTAATTCCCATACTTTTCAAATCATTACGGGAGTTTAAACCATCCTTCGATTTATTCTTTATATTCAATATAGTACCAAGGAGACTTTCACAAACATTTTTTTCTGTGTGCATAACGTCGATATTGTGCCGTAATAACAAATCCTGGGAAGGAATAAACGTAAAATTAATATTGACACGAGATATCCCAAAACTTAGTGAACCCATCACAACAGGTTAAATATGATAAACATACAGATAAACCAAAAAACAGTTCATAAAAATACTAAGTAAGGGTGTAAAGATGCTGGGCAAATACGAGCAAGCAAGCAAATTATACCGAGCAAAGGATAGATTTTAAAAAATACCTTCCAGTAAGGCAATTCAAAAAATATCGAGCGTTTCGTCCACAAACGAAGCTCAGTATTACTCTGACCCGCACCAGCACCAGCATTACTCTGACCCGCATCGGTAACGACAGCCCTTTTCCGCTTCCGTAACCCAGTATTACCATCATCTGCACCACCACCAGCATTACTCTGACCTACATCTGGATTAACAGCTCTTTTCTGCTTGTTCTTCTGATTAACAATCCTTTTCCGCTTCCGTAACCCAGTATTATTCTTCTTATTCTTCCTCTTCATTTCTTTCTCTTTCCTTTTCTCCTCCTCATTCTGCTTTGCTTTCCCAAAATCATTCACAATAGTACTCTGACGTTCAAATACCTCGGCACCGGACATAACTGGTGGTTTCTCCCTTCTCTCAATCTCTCCATTAAACCAGCATTTTTTGTTTCGAAGAGGATGATCAAAAGGAAGAAATCTTCGATGATTCATGTACACATTCTTACGACTAAACGGCAACCAATCTGAAAGTGTACGGTCCCCACACATTGGGCAGGCTGCATACCCTTTATAAGTACATCCAGATAGATTTCCATATGCGGGGAAATCATTTATGGTCCACATCAAAATTGCCTTCAAGCTAAATATTGTTTTACTAAAAGAATCATGAACCAGTACACCAATATCCCACAACTCTTTCAAATCATCTATAAGCGGTTGCAAATATACATCAATGTCATTACCTGGTTGTTTTTTTCCTGGAATCAGCAAGCTCAACATAATGTTTTCATTTTGCATACACATTGAAGGGGGCAAATTGTACACCACGAGCATCACCGGCCAGCAACTATGTTTCGAGTTCAGGTCACCAAATGGATTAAATCCATCAGCAGCAAGCCCAAGCCGCAAATTACGTGAATCTGAAGCAAACTCGGGCCATTTTTTGTCTATGTGCTTCCATGCCAAAGAATCTGACGGATGACGTAATTTTCCATCTTTACTATGGTGGGTCGCGTGCCAATTCACATGCTTGGACATCTCTTCTGATCTGAAGATTCTTTTTAATCTAGGAATAATGGGGAAGTATCTAAGAACTTTCACCGGTACCTTCTTTCGGGGCTTGTCTATCATGTCAGCATCATCCAGGTTCGATTTGTCTTCCTTCCACCTAGAATAGTGACATTTTGGACACTCATCCTCATCTTTTAAATCTTTCCAGAATAAACAGCAATCATTCACACATGCATGTATTTTCACATAGTTTAATTGAAAAGCTTTCAGCAATTTCTTCACTTCATATGCTGTTTTAGGAAGACAATGACCTGGGGGCAACGTCGAAGCATGTGTCTTCAGAAGTTCATCAAAAGCTTTTCTAGACAAACCATTTACTGTCTTGTACTTATATAACTCAATAGTGATAGATAACCTTGTGTGTGTTGTACAACCTGGGTATAACGGGGTGTCGGCATCTTCCACCAACTTCGCCAACCCCTTAGCGTGTTTAGTTTCATGAACCTGATCAATGAGAGCATCATCTTCAACATTAGCATCTACATACATCTGATACACATTAGCTGTGGATTCCTCTTGAAGAACATGATTAGAAGTGCTAGCCTCCCCGTGAAAAATCCATTTAGTGTAAGTAGGATCCATCCCGCGTCTTAGCAAGTGAGCATATACTATTTTCGCAGGAAGTGGCTTATCAAGATTTTTATAATCAACACAGGGACAACTAAGACTTCTGGATTTCCAAGTTTCTCATTGACCATATCTATGAACTTTCCAAGTGCTTCTTGGTATTCAGGATCCCCTCTGCATGGAAGATACATGAAATTTGAACAACAATTCTTAACAAGGTGAACATGATAATTAAGAAACCAAAGTGAATAATGTAAAAGTCGTGGTGAATAATTGTTAACCTTGGCCAGCGAACCAAATCTTTATTCATCATTGGAACGACTTCAGGCTAAAGCAAGACCAAAACTTTGGAATTTTGTTTCAAGTTTCTTTAGGAGCTCTTCTGACACACTACTAGAAATGGCCCAGTTACATACCCCGGTCACCAATCCTTTCAGCAACAATGTTGCACTATATATCCTGGAGGCTTCATCGTACACCAAATATCAAGCACTGGTTGGTTTCTTGATAGGCTCACCTCCAGAACCCTGAAACAGAAATTGCGCAAAAAATTTATACCACTACCAGACTATGTTTTCAACTATACAGATATATGAGGCATGGAAGTTTTGACCTGGAAAAGAAAATTGATATTGATTGAATCCGAGAGAGAGAGGGGGGGAGAGGAAAATACCTGAGAAGGCGACCTTGTTGTAGGAGATTACAAGTATTGAAATTGAACTGATGAAAACATCAAATTGCTCACAGCGAAATATTACTAACTTCTACTGGTTTTGTCTGCAAACCAAAATTGAAAACAAAAAACCTTAAAATTAAGTTCATAAGAAATTGAAGTACCATAGAACGTTATATTCAATCAAACCCACATCGTAGAACCATCTAATTAACCAAATTTCATCAAAGCATCAAACCAACTTCAAAGAAATCAAAAACCCTAGATCTAAAAAGAACGAAAATAAAATAAAATGAAATACATACTTACGACTAAATTAGTAAGGAGAATAAATCGATCGACATTGAGATTGAGATTGAGATTGAGTCTGGTTCTTTCAGTTGATTTCGAGCATGAAGCTTTTGTTGAGCTGGTATTTGGTTCTACAACTTTCATTGGGTTTTTTGTCCTGGGTCTGTTGAGTTACTATGTCTTCGTTATTGTCGGCAAATCTAATCTAGATCTTTTATTAGCTAACCATATATTTTACTATATTAAATGTGTGGAAGGGCGAATGCCCCATTGGAAAAGTTGGTGGGCCAGAGAAACTAGTGGGGAAGCTGTAAGTTTATTTTAGACGGTTTTGCCCCTGATATCTTATATTATAAGCGCACTTTATATAAATAGATAAAGATATAATAGTAATTATAGTTACAAATAAATTTTAATGTGCCATTATTAATTTATATCTCGATATATTGTGTCTTAATGCGCCATTATTATTGTGTCATTGTTATGGTTGACAAAGCTAATCTATTATTTGCTAGATATATTGAATTATAAGTATTGGAAAGGCAAACGCCCCCTAAGACTTAGCGGACCAAGACAAACATCGGTAGGCTTAAGGTTCCGGTGAAGATTGTGAATAGGTAAAAGAGGTCGTTGAGCATAATATAATCAACGCCGGTAGGTTTAAGGCTCTGGTGAAGATTGTGAATAGGTGGAAGAGGTCATTGAGCATAATATAACCAACGTCGGTAGGCTTAAGGCTCCGGTGAAGATTTCGACTAGGTGGAAGAGGTTATTGAGCATAACATAACCAACGTCGGTAGGTTCAAAGCTCCGATGAAGATTTCGACTAGGTGAAAGAGGTCATTGAGCATAATATTACCAAGGTCTGTAGGTTTAAGGCTCCGGTGAAGATTTCGACTAGGTGAAAGAGGTCATTCAGCATAATATAACTAATGTCAGTAGTTTTAAGGCTCCGGTGAAGATTTCGACTAGGTGGAAGAGGTCATTGATCATAATATAACCAACGTCGGTAGGTTTAAAGCTCCGGTGAAGATTATGAGTAGTGGAAGAGGTAATTGAGCATAATATTACCAAGGTCGGTAGGTTTAAGGCCCATGTGAAGATTACGAGTAGGTGGACGAGGTCGTTGAGCATAATATTGCCAAGGTCGGTAGGTTTAACGTCCATGTCAAGATTACAAGTAGGTAGAAGAGGTCGTTGATCGCATAATATTGCCAAGGTTGGTATGTAGGTGTAAGGCTCCGATGAAGATTGCAAGTAGGTAAAAGAGGCCATTGAGCATAATATTACCAAGGTCGGTAGGTCTAAGGCTCCGGTGAATATTGCGAGTAGGTGGAAGAGTTCATTGAGCATAATATTACCAAGGTCGGTAGGTTTAAGGCTCCAGTGAAGATTTCGACTAGGTGAAAGAGATCATTCAGCATAATATAACTAATGTCAGTAGTTTTAAGGCTCCGGTGAAGATTAGGCCGGTTCCTATAGCAACCATCAAAACAAGCCTTTTGCAATCCAACGTGGCCTAGCAAACTCAAAATGGGACAGTGGGTATCGATGGAAAAAACATCGACAGATGGAAATAGTATCGACGTCGATGGAATTTCCATCGACGATGCTTTTTCCATCGACCTCGATGGAATTTCCATCGACGATGGAATTTCTATCAAGGAGATTAGGGTCATCCAACGACCTATATTTCACGCCCAAATCCAACGTCGATGGTTTAACTTAGTTCGATATTTCTGTAGTTTTCTCTCGAATTCAACTGTCAAATAGAATACCTAATTTAAAATTCTTCGGGGGCGTTGCCCCCTACACCCCCTCTAGGGGCGGTCTCCCCAGGACCCCCCTATGTCGATGGTGTTGAATATCTAAGAAAACATTCATCGTATTTCTTAGAATTTTTACAACATAATATTTCTTAGATATTCAACACCATCGACATAAATTTGGTATTCTATTTGACAGGTCATTGAGCATGTGGAAGAGGTCATTGAGCATAACATAACCAAGGTCGCTAGGTTTAAGGCTCCGGTGAATATTGTGAGTAGGTGGAAGAGGTCATTGATCATAACATTACCAAGATCGGTAGATTCAAGGTTCCGGTGAAGATTTCGACTAGGTGAAAGAGGTCATTGTCCATAGTATTACCAATATTGATAGGTTTAAGGCTTCGGTGAAGATATTGCGACTAGGTGAAAGAGGTCATTAAGTAGAGTGCCCCGAGCACAAACCTTTTCTCGAAGAAATTTTTTCGATTTTAAAGTCCATAAACCTAATGGGGAGCTCATTTAGAGGATGAACTAACACACAATCCGTATGACAACTCCAAATCAAATATCCACCGTCAATGAAATTTTCACAATCCCCCAAATCAAATATCCGCCGTCTAGAAGTAACACACAATCCGTATGCCAACTGCAAACACAATCCCACCGTCCATAGATTTTCACAATCCATAAGACTTAGACAAAAGCTCCACCGTCCATCGAAACCTCCTCGTTCTTTTCACCTTATCTTATCTCTTATCTCTTATCTCTCTCGCTCTACAGAGGGGAAAAAAATCCCAAAATTTTCAGATCTGAAATTTCAACCTTTCCCGCTCCGTTTCCCCCCTAGAATTTCAATCTTGTATCTCTATCAAAATTTTTAAATGATTTCAAATCTGTTCTGTATTACTCCCTCCTCTAATTTCCGCCAAAATTTCCCCCTCAAATTTTCAGCGAGAACTTCAAGATCAAATCTGTCTATAAAAACCATGAACCTAATCAGTTGGCGTTCTACAGATCTCTCCTCTCTATTCACAATCATCTCAGCTATCTATTGGTGTTCCCCACAAAGTAATTTCATATCTTTTTGTATGTGTTTTTAATTTAATTAGGGTTTTCAATTTTTCTTTTAGGGTTTGCTGTGGTATTAGCTAGTATGAGGTTTTGATCTTGTTTCTTTGGTAGTAATGTGGGGTTTTGATTTTTGTTCTGTTTACAGGTGCTTTGAAGGGTTAATTGTTAAAGTCCTGTTATACAAAAAGGGTAAATTTTTCCTCTCTATAGCTTTTGATTTTTATTATCGGCTTTCTTTTGGTTCTGTGTTATAAAGATTTAACTGTTTACTTCTTTTTTTTGTAGCCAGGATTACTTGCAGACAATGGGAAAGAGTAAGGTAATGACTTATCTCCAATTTCAGTTAATCTTAATAGTCGAACTGTTTTCTTTTATCCTCCCCTGGCATTAATCTTTCATAGTTTGTGTCGCAGATCTCTAAGGAAGCAAAGAGTACAAGCTCTTTGCTAAAGAAGAAACTTTCTCTAAAGAAGAAGAAGAAGTTTAAGGATGTTAACTCAATAGCATCTCCAACTGCTGTTGTGCCTGCCCAAAAGGGACTGAAACGTAAACGAATAATGGGGCCATGTCCTGATATTCAATTAAGGATTGGAGCAGATGAATTTATTCCAGATATTGGGGATGAGAATGATGGTGGCGACAAGATTGTAGAAGAGGAAGAGATGCATATAGAGAATGATGTTGATGTTGAGGCCTTGCAAGAGGAAGAGATGCATATGGAGACTGATTTTAGTGACAAGATTGTCGAAGAGGAAGAGGTGCATGTAGAGAATGATGGTGATCTTGAGGTCGTGGAAGAGGATGAGATTCAAGCCACGAAACCAACAAAAAAAAGGAAAGTACGTGGCAGATCGGTGATGAAAGGACTTGGGTTGAAGTTTAAAAAGGCCAAAAAAGTTCGATTTAACCAAAATGATCAGCCTGTTGGCAAGAACTCAGTTAAATTGTCTAGTTTTCTTGGTGTTCTGGTTCGTCGGAAACTCTCTTTGAATAATCGGGATTGGAGAAAGGTTAAACAAGAGGTCAAAGATAACCTTTGGGCAGCTGTTAAGGTAAATTTTTGCTTTAGGGACTTGTTGCTTGTAAATAAAATTTTGAATTACATGGAATTGTTGCTTGTAAATAAAATTTGTCTACATTTGTGCAGCAGCGGTTCATTATTGATGATTACTACAAACCTTACTATGTTGGCAAGATGGGTTGTTTGCTCAAGGATGCTAGGTCGAGGACAGCAAAATTGGTATTTGCCGCATATTTGCTAGATGAGGAAGAAAGAAACCAAAAACTTGATATTGCTAAACCAGACAACATGACATCTTGTGAATGGGAGGAATTTATAGAACAATTCATGAGGTAAACCCATTAAAGAAAGTACATGGGATGCCAATAGGAATTGGCGCGTATAGTGTTTTTGTTAATTTTGCACTTGAACCTGATGCTCTTTTGTATAAGCCGTGGTCAGACTTTAGGTGTGTTAAGGATGTTATAGGGACTACAGTTGCCTGGCATAAGGATTTCATATCCTTTTGAAGAAGCGTAGTTTGGTTTGGAGCATAAGTATCTGCTTTTTACTTTTTGGTGTCTTTTTTTTGTTGGAAGTCATGGAAATCTTTTTGTGCTGACTTCCCTAAGCAGATATGTCAGATATGTATTTTGGGTTTTCTTTAAGCAATGTCTGTGCACATAATGTTAACAACTACACTTGTAATTGAACCTTTTGGCTATATATAATACTAATCGGCAGTTGTCTTTTGAATTTATGTTATTGTGTTTGTCAATTTAACTGTAATAATTTTTTTTTCAAAATTAAAATTTAGGGACAACATTGGTTAAACGTCATTATTGAACAACTTCACTACACTGGGTAAAGTTGTAGTAATGAAGTTATAAAGAAAGTTACTTCAATTTGTATGAGTTGTGATAAAATTTCTCACTACTAGATCAAAGAGTAGTTGGAAACCAAATGACAACTTTCTTTATAACTTCTCCAGAAACGTCGTAATAGTAACTAGACTTTTTACTACTCCACCATTTAATAACCTTATGAAAAACGTCGTCAAACTGGTATGACTACGTTTTCTGAAAGTAGTTAATGGGGGTCTTTTCCTGTAGAGCATCTAATATATATGGTACACTTATTAATTCCAGGAGAATATATTGCCAGCAGTGGCGATGCTGGTAATCAAGAGATTACACAGATACCTGGTGACAATTATGAAGAAGAACCTGGTAAGCTAAACACAATGATGGCTCACTCAGTAACTAATCTTAATTGGTCGATGATATCTAATAATGGTTTTTACGCTTCTGTTTCATGTCGTGCTTAGAATTAGAGGGTGGAACAGAGGCATATTACGTTCCTGGTTTACATTGCCAAGTATACGACGCACTAAGGTGTTGTGACTGGGAAACATATACCAGGTATCTTGAGAACAATCCTGAAGCGATTGAGCAAGGCATTGCACATGATAAATCTACAGTATTGCATATGGCTCTATACTGGAACATAATCTCGGTAATAGAGGAGATATTGGAAGCCATGTCACCGGATGCACTTGAATACAAAACAAGCGATGAGGGTCTTACAGCACTTCATCTTGCTACCGTTACAGGATGCACTGAATATGTTATGCTGATGGTAGATAAAAATCCCAGGTTGCCTCAGATACGTAACAAAGATAGATGGACACCACTGGAACATGCTCTCAAACATGTTTCAGCTGGGCAGAAGAAAATAGTTGAGTACCTTTACTCTGTAACAAGAGACTTGGATCCTAGTCCATTCTCCGGGGTTGATGGTGCTAGGTTATTATGCAACGCAATTGAGGCTGATTTCTACGGTGGGTGAGCATATCAAATTAAGCTTAAGTTGTGGTATTAGTGGTTACTATTCGTGATTAGTTTTTACAGTACTAATTTTATGTACCTACGCACCAATTGTTTTCATTCTAGTGGGATTTTTTTTCCTCACGAGTGAGATAGTAACGGGTTATTAGATCGGATATATAGAGTCAATTCTGGAAATTACTAGTTCACTAAGTGTTTTTTTTTGTGTGGTAGATTTGGCATTGTGTCTAGTCAAACGGTTTCCAAAATTGATTACAGTGAAATCAAGGGAACACAAAATGTCTGCACTAGAGTTGTTGATTCGGAAGCCGTTTGCTTTCCGAAGCGGAACAAAGCTGACATGGTGGCAGGACCGCATCTATTCATGTTAGTTAGTCATCAACCTAACTCTATGCAGCTAAAAAATTGTAATTAGCTTTTGCTAATTAAATTTATTTTAATGCAAATATGGTATATGTTGATACAGTAATTCAAGTGCGAATGGATTCTGTATATGACCGACCAATCAAGCCAGATACTTACCAGTCCTCAGAATGCACTGAAAGAGATGTAGAGAATCCTCCAGAATCCAAACCAGAGGAAAGCTTAGAAGTTTCTGCAATTAGTGATAAAGGATTCATCATGAATTGCTTAGCACAAGGTAATATTTGCTTCGAAAATTCCCATATTACCTTCTAATGCAACTTCGATATCTTCAAGCTAAGAACAAAACATATCAATAATCTGGTTTGGTTTGATTCTAATTATTTCAGTTCCCCTTATAAGAAAACTCTACAACCAAAAGGTTATGAACGAGCACGCATTTGCAGTTCTTAAACAAATGTTAGAGGAAATCCACAATGCAAACACTGAACCTGAGATAATTACTTTTTTTAAAAGTAATCCCGACATCATTAAGGTAGCTATAAAATATGGTGCCATAGAATTTGTATATGAAAGTCTGATCGAGAAGTTCAGTTACCTGATTTGGGAAAAGATACCAGATCAAACAATGATACAAATGGCAATTGCAGAAAGGAATGTAGAGATAGTGAGTTTAATATGTGATACCGGTGACGACTATGAAAGAAAGAACGATTTGGTTTGTGGGCAAGATGATGACAACAACACTCTCTTGCATTCTGCTGCCAAGTTAGCACCTTCTGTTCAGCTTAATTTGATTTCAGGTGTAGCACTTCAGATTCAACGAGAATTGCAGTGGTATAAGGTGAGAGTACTAAATTAGTTTCTTATTCATAAATTAGTATTTAAGATTAGCACCTTTTGCCTGCCTGAGAATGACTATCTTATATCGTTTGCTTCTCGTTAAAACTGAGAACCTAAGCCGCTTGCATCTTGTTTATGATTATCAAATGTAATTAATATTTATTTCTTTAGCAATGTCCCGGTTGTGATTATGTAAAACTGTACTTATATTACGTTTTTATTTCATTTCGTATTAGGGGGTGGAGAGTATTATACCGAAAAAGGATGTCCTAAATAGAAATAAAAAAGGGCAGACAGCTCAATTTAAATTTATAGAAGAACACAAACAATTGATGAAGGACGGAGAGGATTGGATGAAAGATACTTCTGGATCGTGCATGATAGTTGCTGCCCTTATTGCTACTGTGGCATTTGCGGCTGCTTTTACCGTCCCAGGAGGGAATATTAGTGACAATAACAGCACTAAGAACGGTACCCCAGTTTTCCTAGGAAAGTCCTCATTCACAGTGTTCGTGGTAGCAGACGCCATAGCATTATTCTCTTCAATAACATCGGTACTCATGTTCTTAGCTATATATACTTCGCGATACGCAGAAATGGATTTTCTCAAGTCACTGCCACAAAAATTAATTATTGGGCTTGCAACTCTATTCCTCTCTATGGCCGCAATATTGGTGACTTTTTGTGCTTCCTTGTTCATCGTGGTTGGTGACAAATACCAGCGAAGTCTAATCCTTATAGCATTGTTTGGTTCCACCCCTGTTATCTTGTTTGCATGGCTTCAACTACCGCTGTTTTTTGAAATGGTTCGATCTACATATTGGGGTAGTCTTCTCAAGAAGCACGCATACACGCTACCAACAAGTGAGGAGATTAATATCAAAAAGAAGCAGAAGTAAATAAATCCAGATTTATTTATTTTCAAGGTCTTGTTAAGCCCGTGCAATGGATGCCCGGGCTAGGTTTTTCATCTAATTAAAGGTTTAAGTTACCAAATCATGTTTTTAGATGGCCTTCTCATCAGGAGTTAACCGCATACTTCAATCGATTGGTTTTTGTTATTACGTTTTGCCAATACCATGGTACACGACATCCGTGTGGATCTCTAAAACTAACTGCCACATGCTTATGTTTATGTTTTTAAGATTCATGAGAATGAATGTCATACATGAGTCCTTTTCGAGGATTCAAATTGATATACTGAAACTTTTCCGAATGAGTCTATGAACTCGTCATATGTAAATTGTCAAGCTCCCACGAAATGAGCACAACACATCTTTCTCTGTTACTGTTGAGAATAGTCCCACATCGCCTGAAATTCTGGATATGTGAAGTATATATGTCTTGAGCAGCCCTAACTTTGCAAGCCGGATTTCAAGGTTAGTTAGGGCCAACTGATAAAAAAAAAAAAAAAGGTTAGTTAGGGCCATGGGTGTTTGTTGACCCGACAACATTCATTCCATACTTCAAGCAGGAAAACCAAAGAATAGCACACTAAACAGGCCTAGTGTGCCACCCAAAATGACCATTACAATGTAAAATATAACCAGGCCAAGCCCATTAAAACCTATAATGGTAATGGCTTAGCCACACAACATCAACTAGAAAATACGGACGGCACACCATCTTAATTTGGTTTATAATCACCAAATTAGTATGGAGAGAAGTGAACTCAGCAGACTCCCGTAAGATCCTGCTATTAATTTGGTTTATAATCACCAAATTAGTATGGAGAGAAGTGAACTCAGCAGACTCCCGTAAGATCCTGCTATTAATTTGGTTTATAATCACCAAATTAGTATGGAGAGAAGTGAACTCAGCAGACTCCCGTAAGATCCTGCTAAAAAAAGGATTACCTTACTAGAAGGTGTGGTCCGCGTCCGCACAATATTTTGATATTCCGGTATACAAGTATTTACTTTTCATGCTCATTGCGATATATTTGCATGATATTTGTGGTATATTTTCATGCCTTCTATTTTGGCATGTTTTTTGTTTTTGACGGCATCCCAGGATGGAATATCTAGTCATTTAAATATGCAATCTTTAATTATAGTCATTTAAATTGACTTATTTTATTCCGAAAATATATTCTTGGAATATCTTATCTTTGGGTTAAAAACAAAAAATCTTTCCAAAATTAATGGCATTTTGTTTCTCTTTGTGGTGAAAATATTCATCACTAAATTGTTGGGATTGTTCATAATCCGACATTCAAATTAATTTTTTTTTATTGACATGAGTCAACGTATTATCGTATGGTACACATTTTTTTCTTTCCATCTTTTAATGTTTGGAGATTTGTATTTGGTGGATTTCACCAATATCAAAATTTCGATCGAAATCAGATCATATTTCATCATAATTTCATATAAATCAAATATCTAAGCATGGTCATATATTACATTCTTCTATTAATTTATGTGCATCTTTATTATGTACATCTAAGATGTTTTTGGTATTTTTACATACATCTTTGATTTTTATTGTCAAGATTATTTCCAATATGAAATTTCATTTCCAACATATTGTCATCTTTTTTGGAAAATTCTATTTTTGGAAACCAAAATATTTCTGAAAATATCCTCCATATTTTTCAATAACTAATGCTCACGTTCAACACATACGTGAATATATATTGTTGACCCAATTATATGTCGAAAGAGTCAACACATCTATTTTTTTTTATATTCGGTACTATGATGTCATCATTATTAATTGATTCATATACTAATCAATATTTTATGGTACTGTCAGAAATATTATTGTCAAGATTATCTTGCCATTTTTGGTAATCAAT
>JAJJMA010341445.1:0-12608 GCA_023529015.1 Papaver nudicaule
TAGAGGTGCATACATAACATTAAGAACGTAAAGCTACTAACCTAGATTGGATCATACAAAGAAAACCCTAGACAAGACAAAGATCCAACCCTTACAAATGAGCTCAGGCTCGCCTTATATAGGCACAGCCGAGTAGTGGGTTACAACTAATAAGACAAGGCATGCAATCGTGGGTGTCAGAGATTGTCGAGTATGTCGGTGATGCTTCCGAGATTACTCCGAGGGAACCATCGGGTTTCCTTCTAGATGGTTTTCTTTCTCAGGATCTTTTCCCTCTCTTGGCTTTCTTCCTTCGTCTGCTTCCTTCAGATCAATTCCGAACTTACGTTTTGCGGATAGCCTGGTACATCTCGCCCTTCCTTGATGTAGTTCTGCCTTCTCCTTATGGCGTTGACACGTGTCTCGACAGATTTATGCATCTACACTAAAATTTATAAATTTCCTTTTCGAATTCTAGGGCACAATCGTTACAATTTCATATGAATAATCAACGAAAGAATTCTACCATAATCGTTTCATCTTTTTTGTTTAGTAAGGCGATAGCATATGTTCATTGTTATATATGTTGTCTTATTTAAGCCGGCTACGTTAATTTTTAACTCTAAACCTCTATCGTTGATTGCATCCATGTGAATAAACCGATTGTTTTGATCCAGAATTTAATCGGATAATGTTCATAAACATGTTCACCGTTTATTTTTTCATTTCACAATCGTTTTATATTGTGGGTTTTGTGAGCCGATTAATTTAGTAGACAAATCTTGATTTTCCTGTAACTCCTTAATCGTTGGTTATAAACACTTACAAAAGCTGATTGATATAAGTACGAAAATATAATCGGTTTATTTTTCACCAATGTCCACCGTTTTTTTTTCTTATGTTAGCAATCGGTTTATCTTTTATGTTATTTGAGCCGATTTTTTTATGTGTAACTGTTAATTTGTTTCTTGTTTTGTGTTATAGGGAAAACATGAAATCCAACACACCACATGCTAAGGGTAAAGAGGTTGTCAAGAAGAAGAGAGAGGATCCTGTTGTAGATCCTGCTTCCACACATGTTAGATTGGGTTCCCGTCGAGAGGGTGGTCCACCTTTGAGTGCGGCCAGTCGTAAATCTGCTAGACAGCTTAATGTCGATCAACCCATCTCCGAAACAACATCACCTGCAGATGAAGCAACACAAGAGTAATCCCCGGCTAATGCAGCTGATGTTCAACAACCAGCGGGTGAAGAATTGGCTGTCATAGCGGCGGGGGAAGATCCCGAGAATCAACCACGTAAACAACCAATACAACCACTCCAAATTGTACCGCCCCAACAACCAATACAATAAGATGGTGGACAACAGGGGGTTCAGCAAGAGGGTGGACAACAGAGGGCCCAAGAAAAGAAGGCTAAGAAACAAATGAGGAGTTACATGCCAACCAATGAGCAGATGTTTCCCGACGAGGAGCTCGGAAACCCTAAAGATGAATGGCGTGTCTTATGGGGCTATGTGGGTAGTTGGGCCAATAACGTCTACAAAACCATTGTAAGTATCTCATTAAGTTCTCTTTTTCTTCGTTTATTCATCCAAGATAACTCCATTTCATGTTAAAACATATCAATGTTTTGTAGGACCACGAAGATGCAATACGTCTTCTCAAACACCAATCGGAGTCGGGAAAGATGGACAAATGTCCCTTGGAAAGGGTAGGTGCACGCCCTGAGGATCCTGAAGCATTGGAGGTTTGGTTAGCTAGCGGTGAAGCCCCTCAAGTGGTCGATATCGTCAAGAACTCGGGGTTGTATCCTTCCATTGCCAGTACTTCCACCATTGGATATGACAAACCACTTGTTTCTGCCTTCGTTGAGAGGTATTATGCGGAGACTAATTCTATGCACTTCCATTTTGGCGAGAAGACCGTCACTCCGGATGATGCTCATGAGATTATAGGTCTAAGCATTGAAGTCAAATCAGTTAGGAGCATCGGCTTTACCAAGGACATGGGCTTCCTCAAGGACGTTGAAGGTGCACCCGAGGTCTCCGCCTTCGCCAAGGACCTTGAATGGAAACTTATCTATGCTTTTACCGAAGCCAAATGGGGCTGAGACAGGGCGAAGACTGATTCAGAGATGATTTCTAGAAACCAAAGGTCGAAGACATTCCAATTGAAATCTCTGAGGGACCAATTCAAGGGGACTTTGCGGCTTCATGAGGAGGGCAAGTTGGATCCCAAGCGGGTCATTGCGACATCCACTGCATACATTCTCTACATCTTGGGAAGTGTCATATTCCCCGACCCATCTGGTTCTCGGGTGAATGCTACCTATGTGCAGTTTTTGGCTGACTTGGATAGGTTGAATGAGATTTCATGGGGCACTGCTTGTCTTGCATTCTCATTGAATGAGATGAGAAAAGATTCTAGGGCGGAGAAGGAACAAATTGGGGGAAGTATGCCTATACTTCAGGTAATCCATGTACATTCATTTGTCGTCATCCTTTTTGTGGTAGTATACTTAGTATCTTATACTTCCATGCTTCACTTATAGGCGTTCATATATTTGCACTTCCCAGAGTTTGCCGAAATGGCGCAGAAGAACCCTGATTTGGAAGAGGGTGACTATCTAGGGAGCAAATAATGGGAAGCCCTCGGGACAAGAACAAACTTTGATTGATATTAGGACTCGATTGGACAACTTGCCTGTCGAGAAAGTTGTCTTTGATCCTTACATTAAAAGGAGAGAAGAAGGAAAAAGTGTTAGTACCCTCATACAAAGGTACTTTGGACCTTTGTTTCACCCCACCGGATATGTTTTCTACAATTCGACGAGAGTGGCTCGTCAATGTGGTGGTGTACAAAAGGAACCAATTGAGGTAATGTTCGGATTGGGTGCACTAGATCTCGAAAAACATATCTCATATTATCGTGCAATTGAAGTTGTGCACACACCTCCTTGTACATCCACTGATTAGGACAACAGAGGCGAGCATTTGGTTGACCTTGAGGCTCCTATTTTTCCAAATGATTGGGTCTTCCATGGATATATGGAGTGGTTGAAGATGAGTTCCCATCCTCATGTCATACACCCTGAAAATAGAAAGTTGATTGTTGATCCAAAAGAAGTCGTCGATGTATATGTAAGTATTCGCTTGTGGCCTATTAACTTTAATCATAATATATATGTACTTAGTATATGTTGTATGATTGAAAATAGAGACCTCGAGTTGGCAAAATGATCAAGGAGTTCCAGTCAAAGATTGTGAAAGATGGTCTAAATAAGAGGGCTGAGAGGATCTTGAACAAAGCTCTTGAACAATTGTTGAACCTGGAGAATAAACGACGTGGAGATTTGTTTGGAAAAACTCAAGAACCACCAGAGAGGCCAAAGCGCAAGAAAAGAGGGGATGAAGCCACAACAAGCGCTGCTCGTGGGGATGCACAAGAACCACGACCTAAATGACAACATGGTGGTGGTGGTGGTCGTGGTAGTGTAAGAGGTCGTGGTGGTGAGGCTACACAAGAAGCACCACCAGCTAAAAAAGCTCGAGGTGCGAGTAGCAGCACTCGTGGAGGTCGTGGCGGTGGAAGAGCTCGTGGTGGTGAAGAGGTCGTGATCGTGGTTAAACTCTAAATAGTTTGAAAACACTTTTTCGTTATGTTGTTTAACATTGGTTATGTCGACTTTAAACTTCTTTGGTATGTTTGTGTAGAATGCTAACTTTGGTTGCTAGTTTATCTGAATGAATGTGGGTTGTGTACTTAGATTTCTGTCAGTTTTTATGGCTTAATCGGTTTACCTTGGTGTATACATCCAACGATTGTCTGACTATCGTTCCATAATAATGCTTTCCAAAAACGATTATTGACTTCCAGAAAAATCCATTTTTTCAAATCGTTAGATGATGGTTTTAAGATACACCGATTAAGAATGCTCAAGTATATGAATCTCTTGTGCACACATAATCGTTCTTTATATTCATAAATTTACACCGATTATTTTTCAAGAACTTTTACCTTGAAAGTCTATCGGCCAAGAAATGTGCATGGGTACACCGATTGATTTGTTTGTCTTTCTGGGTAGATTAACATCAATCGGCTTATTTGGGTAATAATATTTACCGATTGTTCGAGAACCAAGCATAATCGGCTTAAGTTTATATATATATAGACCGATTGTGCGTTGTTCAGATTCAAGATTTTGGTTAAAAAAACTCGGGTGATTCTCATGTTTGATAATTTTAATCTTGTTTTAATATGAGAATTAAGACTAATTAATCTTGTTTAGACTTTAATCACTTAATTAGCAACTAATAGAGAAAGTGTAAAGCAGTCTTTTTTTATAAGGGGTTTTCCGATTTTACTTCATAGTGTCCACCAGAATTATTTTTCTATGGGGCCAAATACTCATTCACGGGGCCAAATTTAGGGAGGTTTCCAAATTCTAAGGCTGCGTTTGGTATTTTGCTTTTATTTTTCTAAAAGCACTTTCAAAATGTATATATATTTGATAATATTTTTTCAATTGTGTGTATTTAAGAGGATAGGATTAGCAATTCAAAAGGGGCTTGCGGCGCAGCTTGTTGCTCGCTTGCCTGCTAAATCGATGTAATTTGATTGCTAATATTATAAAATTATGTGTTTGGTTAAAGAAATGTCAAAGTGCTTTTCTTGAAAAGCACTTTAGATTTAAGCCAGCTTTTAAAAGCTGGAGAGGAAGAGCTTTTAAGATTTAGGCCAGCTTTTAAAAGCTGGAGAGGAAGAGCTTTTAAAAGCTGAAAAGCACTTTGAAAAAATATTTCCATGTTAATTTCACTTTATAACCCTACAATAATTATTAAATGACAAAAATATATCCTTAAATCTTTCATACAATGAAGTTTTATTCTCAATATCTCATAATCTTTATAGATAATAATTAGGGCTGTATGGCTCGGTTTGGTTCGGTTTTATGCCGAACCATCACCATCGCCACGATCTTCGGTTTTTTCAATTCTTGCACCATTACCATCGCCATTCATCTTCGGTTCGGTTTTAAAACCGGATCGAGTCGGTTCGGTTTTTTTGGTTCGGTTTTGGTGAAAAACCGAGCGATTTTTTTTTTTAAAGAATAAAAAAAAGTACTTGATTTGATAGTAATTGACTTGATGGAGGAAATTTGTGCTGCTAGTGGTTGTATAGTTGTAGAGAGGGTGAAAAAGAGATGAAATGGAGATAAAGTACATGATTTATGGTTAATAACTTAAATATAGACTATGATTAATGTAACAAATGATTTAGATTTAAAGTCTCATATTAATCGGTGCGCACCGTGGTGTTTCGGTTTGATTATATGCCTAGCCATCACCATCGTCATAATGCTCGGTTTTTCAATTCTTGCACCATCACCATAACCATCAACCTCGGTTCGGTTCAGTTTTTGCAATTTTCGGTGCGGTGCGGTTCGGTTCGGTTCACCACGGTTTCGGTTTTTTTGGACAGCCCTAATAATAATCATGATTTGAACCCTTTCAAAAAAAAAAAAAAAAGATTTGCAAACTATATTCTAGATTCCAATTGAGAGATAAGATTGCTAAAAGTTTGATGGAAGGTTAACTGGTACGAAATCAATAAAATAAATTTATAATTAAAAAAACTGAAAAGAAATTTCAAAATATTCAATTATGAAAAGTATGTCTATTTTCGTCATTTGGAACATAAATAATGGTTGCGCATGATATTTACCAAACGCTATTTCATGATTTTCTAAATCTGTTTTACTTTTAAATTTATGTTTTATCAAACGCTCAACTGCTTTTTCAAAAAGCACAGCACAACAACACATAGCAGAAAAGCGCTTTGAAAAACTCACAGCAATACCAAACTAAGCCTAAGAGCAAGCACTATGGTTCATAGAGTATAGAGAAATCCCTAGAATATAGAGATGGGCAACCATTATGGTCTAAAAATTTTCTATAATCTATGGAAATCCATCCATATCTCTATTGCCTGCTACACAGATGTAGCAGGCAATAGGATTATGGATGCGAGAGCTGTGCGGAAACTCAGTTCTCGTCCCATAAATATTATTGTTTAACTTTTTTTTCTTTACACCCCCTCTACACCTCAACATCTAGCCATCCATCTACCTAGTTTTTCTTCACACTCCCTCTACACCTCACATCTAAGCCATACATCCAAATCAAAAGGGAATAAAACTTGTCATTCAATACCATTGTAGAACAAATTCTCCTGTATAAAACTCATTCTTTACGGAAACCCAGTTTCCTCATGGTCAAAAGTCAAGATTTGACTGTGCGGAAACTCAGTTTCCGCCAAAAAAGATTTACGGAAACTGAATCTCCGCACTCTAGAAATGGCGGAAACTGAGTTTCCATCGAAATCTGGCTAAGACCATAGTGTTTGCCAATTTTTGTCAAATATGCCATCCCTATATATGTCCCAAATATAGGATGGCTTATGGCACCATAGTGCTTGCTCTAAAGCAGTGATTCAATCCTACTAAAATCAAATCATAACTCATAGATGGTCGACTATAAGTGATTCAATCCTGCTTGCACATTTTTTTAATGAGTTTTAGTTTGCACAATGCACTCAATTTCATTATAGTCGACCATTTATGAGTTATGATTTGATTTGCACAGTGCACTCAATTTCATTATAGTGCATATAATCTTAGCTGATTTAGAACTTTCTTTTGTCTGCAGATGGAAGATCAAGAGAAGCATTACCCATTTGATTTGAATGAAATGGATAATCCAAGTGAACATATAGTGATTCAGAATTACGTCAATGAGATTGTTGGAACTAATGCCAGTGATGTTACCGCGGAGGCTATCGAAGATGATAAACCATAATGGGAAAAACATTTAAGTCTGTTGGGATTACAACAGTAATCACACCAAGAACTTGTCCTTTGGATTACGTAGAACTAAAGATAAATATGCAAACACACAACGAAGAATAAACAAAGCAAGAATACAGGGATTTAAGGTGGTTCGGCGTACCTACTCCAAAAACAGCAACGATCAACTCTTATTGATAGAACCAATTACAAGAGACACCAACATCTAACTCTCTCTGTAATAACCAGAAGGTTTATCACCCAATTGTGTATCTAACAGGCTTAACATGATTACTATATATAGGCTTACATAACTTGAATACCAAGGTACATAGGCGGTGGGACTTGCCAAGAATATTGCATCCTTGGTTTCCTAAGTTACACCACCGTGTGCAACTCAAACTCCTAACTATACAAGGAAACTTGCCAGATGAGGATGACAAACAAGGATGCCAGTCGAGATTGGCAGACGAGGATGGCAGACAAGGATGTCAGACGAAGCTGGCAGACGAGGATGCCAGACGAAGCTGGCAGACAATACTAAGCCTAGAATACTCTAGAAACTTCGACAACTCTAACAGTTCTCCACCTTGTCAATGTTTCTCCCAACGGAGATATTCCCGCAACAAATTAACCGTAGCTTCAAAATGCCCTAAGGCCTTAACAACGAACAGTATTGATCAAGCTGAGACACTTCTCAAACTTGATCTTTGGAACAACCTTCGTCAACATGTCTGCAGGATTGTCTTCAGTATCAATATTCAACAGACTAACTTCTTCATTTATAGCCAATCTGACTTTATGATAACGAACTTTAATATGCTTGGTACGTGCATGATAGAATTGATTCTTCGCAAGATGAATTGCACTCTGATTGTCACAATTTATAGCCACACTCCCTTGTGTTAACCCAAAGTCTATCACCAAACCACGAAGCCATAATGCTTCCTTAACAGCCTCCGTCACTGCAATGCACTCTGCCTCTGTAGTAGACAAAGCCACTATTGACTGTAACATAGACCTCCAACTGATAGGCCCTCGACATAGGATAAAACAATACCCAGTAGTTGAACGACACTTATCACTATCACCAGCATAATCTGAATCAACAAAACCACAAAGCTTCAAGCTTTGCTTCTTCTCAAATACTTAACCAACATCGAGAGTACCTTGAAGATATTTCAAAAGTCCCTTAGCTGCAAACCAATGTGATATCCCAGGATTGGCCATATACCTACTCACTAAACCCACTGCTTGGGCTATATCAGGTCGTGTACAGACCACATCATGCATCAAAGAACCAACTGCCTCAGCATAAGGGATCTTTGCCATGAACTCCTTCTCTTCAATAGTAGTAGGACATAACAAGTTAGATAACTTGACTGTAGATGCCACTGGCACACTTACTGCTTTTGTGTTTTGCATATCAAAACGATGAACAACCTTCTCAAGATAGGCTTTCTATGTAAGACATAGTCTATTCTTCTTCCTTTCTCCATAGATTTCCATCCCCAATATCTTCTTAGCTGACCCAAGATCCTTCATCTCAAACTCTGAACTCAACTGTTTCTTCAACACTTCAATTTCCGACATGCTATTTGCAGCTATAAGCATGTCATCCACATAGAGTAAGAGATACACAAAAGTTTCACTCTGAAACTTCTTAAAATACACACACTGATCATGTTCACTATGTGTGTATTCTTACTGCATCATAATCATGTCAAACTTCTTATACCATTGTCGTGGTGATTGCTTCAAACCATACAATGACTTCAGAAGTCGGCATACATAATCTTCCTTATCAGCAACTTCATAACCAATGGGCTGAGACATATATATGTCTTCCTCCAAATTACCATGCAAGAAGGCAGTCTTGCCATCTAATTGCTCGAGCTCTAAATCAAACTGCGCCACAACTGCTAACAGGATCGGATGGAGGTGCGCTTAACAACTAGAGAGAAGACTTCATTATAATCCACACCTTCCCTTTGTGCATATCCCTTACCTACTAACCTTGCCTTGTATCGTACACCATCGACAGTACCCTCAGTATTTGGAACTCCATCTTTCACATTATATACCCACTTGCACCCTATCTTCTTCCGACCCTTAGGCAACTCCACCAGCTCTCAGGTATCATTCTTATAAAGAGACTCTATTTATACATCCATGGTTGTCTTCCATTTACTGGTATGAGCACTGCTCATAGCCTCCTTGAAAGTAAATGGCTCATCCTCAAAAATAGATAGTGTGTGAGAGACACCATCTTCATAGCCATAACGTTTGGGTACTTTGGTAATACGTTTCTCCCTCTGAGAAACTAAAGATGGCACACTTTGAACTTGTCTGACAGACTCTGAACTTGTTGCTGAAGTGATTCCTCATTAGGAATCTCCACCTGAACTTCATCTTCTATTTGAGTTTCTTCTTTTTCTACTCCCTTAGATTCAATAGTAGATGAACTAAGAACTCTTTGTTCTCTTTGCATCGAATCATTTTTAACTTTATTCACATTCTCAACTTCAATTTGGGAATCCCAACCTGTGAAATTCTTTGAATCAAACATAGCTCTCTCATTGAAGGACAAATCTCGACTAATAATGAACTTGTTCAATTCTGGACACCATATTCGATATCCTTTAACACCCTCTGGATATCCTAAGAAAATTGCATTCTTAGCTCTAACTGTTAGAGCATTGCTCGGTTGAACCCACCGATGTTGCTATCTCAAGTCAGTTGTCAAGTTTATGAGACAAAAACACAATCCTTGATAAGTTTACTCTACAACCTTGGACTAGGATATTTTTAGGTAATCTAGACGAAGACTGGTGAAGACGAAGACCGGAGCTTACTACTTGATAAATCATAACGTCCTCGCTAAAAGTTAGAAAGGTTTTTCCTTTCCGTATCGTATTTACCATTTCTATCGTACCAATAGTCTATGATGTTGTTTATATGATCCGAAGGTGTTCTAGGATTTTAGCCTTTGCATTTGTCACACTTGTGATAATATGTATAGGTAGAGTATGTTGAGTTGTCTCTTGAAATGACCCCAAAGGTGAACGCGTGCATGTGTTGCTTTTGGCATTTCATAGAACGAGCAAAGTCTGTATGAACGCGTTCATGAACGCGTACATACAAGTTCAAGAATTCTCCTGAATTCTCATGAACTCTATTGACAGCTCTATGAACGCGTACATATAAGCCATGATAAAACTTCCAACCTTTCATATCATTGAAGTTTTCGGTCTAGGAATGATTAGTTCTCGGACTTGTCATTACTTGGCCCATGGAATTCAACAACTTAATCCAAGCGATGTTCAAACATGATTTGGACCAGAAGTCGCAAACCTTCAATCAAGGTTGAGTCTTCTCTAACTTTTTGCATAGTCCAAAGTTAAATTAAGATTGAGAATGGGTAATCAAGCTATGGACTTTCCTAGTTCCGGAACTTGCTTGAGCCCTACTCAAAGTTGCTTAAACATTAAGCAAAGTCCTCCCTTGGTGATCACTATAAATAGATGACCTTCTGCAAGATACAATATCAATCCTCTACACATCTGTGTATCCTTGCATAAAGGCTGGTCGTCATCTCGAAGTCCTTTTGGACTACGACTATTGAAAGACTTCACTTGAGGATCGTAAAGCATAGGTCGGAAGTAAAATTCCATCCTGTATCTTGGGTCGATTGAATATTTTCAATCTTATCACGACCAAGATTTGATAGAAACTTCGTAAGGTAGATCTTGAATCGTAAACCCTAGAAGTTCCCAACGCAAATTCACGAACTAGGTTTCATACTAAGTTCGTCACGCGTTTGGAGGTCAAGTTGTTTAGGCTAGATCAATAAGTCCTATTCAACATATCGATTTCCATTAACCTTGACTTTAATAAAGGAAATCACAATCGTATTCTTGTTTGATTACTTGGATACTTTTAGGCGTCTTGTTAGAGGCAGGGTAGCGCTAGTCTTCATGAAGGGAAGTGGAGCAACTCCTAGCTAGGCCTGTAAAGGACGTCAGCTAGGGGAATCAAGTACGTAGGCTACTGCGGGAGCCAAGAGACGTAGGAGCACATTGGTAGCTGAATTGCGTGTAGGGTGAATTCAGTCTCGATACAGTCCAGTCCGAAGTCTGAGAGTAGGCTAGCGTTTGTATACCGTTCATACTAAGGGTGTTCACATCTGGACGAGGTCCCGGGGTTTTTCTGCTAGGTTTGTAGTGTCCTCGTTAACAAAATTCTGGTGTCTTGCATTACTTTTCCCTTCCGCATTATATTGTCTCTGATCTATATAATAGAAGTAATTGCAATTTTAGTGATTCATAACCTTTGAGTGAATCCATCTCTATTGAGATCTACAAGAACTACGTTCTTGATTTGTGAGATGTTCAAACAACCATAATAAACTAGGTTCATGAAAACAAAAAGTTGGTGGTATATCTCGGTATCCCCGCTTTTTCACTAACACCCAGTTTATCTTCTTTTACATGAAAATAAGCTAGACAACCAAACACTCTCAGATTAGAGTAGTTGACTAGGATTACCAGTCCATACCTCCAACGGTGTCTTGCACTGAATAGCTTTTGAAGGTGATATGTTCACTAAATAGCACGCCATCGTAACTGCTCCAGCCCACCAAACTTTGTTCAAACCTGTTTTTGACAACATGCACCGTGCTCTCTCAAGTAGTGTGCGATTCATTCGCTCTGTTGCTCCATTCTGTTGTTGTGTACCGTTAACTGTGAAGTGCCTAACGATACCTTGTTCTTCACAAAACTCCTTTAATGGATCTTCAGTGTACTCTCCTCCATTATCAGAACATATCTTCTTAACCACACGACAAATCTGTTTCTCTACCATGGTCTTTCACTTCTTAAACAACTCAGTGACTTCATTCTTATACTTCATGGTGTAAAGCCAAACTCTCCGTGAAAAGTCATCTATAAAGGTCACAAACCACCTATTCCCTCCATTATAAATTGTACGAGAAGGACCCCAGACATCCGAGTGGATGTAATATAACATACCATGTGTGTGGTGTACAGAGGTACAAAACTACTTCTACATTGCTTCCCAAAGATACAATGCTCACAAAAGTAAAGCTTGCAAATCTTCTCACTGCCTAGCAAGCCTTTACTACTTAACACTAACATGCCTTTCTCACTCATATGCCCAAGTCGCATATGCCATAACCGTGTTGACTTTAATTGTTTCTCATCTATAGATTCAGAAACCATAGCTCCACCAGAAATATATCTCCTTGAAGGAAATACAGATTCCCATGCCTTGCATCAGTCATCCTCAAACTTCCATCATGGTTTACCTTTAGAAAACCATACTTAGGAACATACTTGTATCCAAGAGATTCAAGTACACCCAACGAAATCAAATTCCTCCTTAAATCAGGCACATGTCTAGCCTCTAAAATTGTAGTAGTAACACCATTTGAAAGAACCTGGATAGTACCAACCCCAACTGTTTTGCAGGTATTTGAATTACCCATCATAACAGTACCAGCATTCACCTCTTTGTAAGTGGTGAAACATTCCCTTGTGGAACACATGTGATACGAAGCTCCATAATCAAGCATCCAACCATCATTGAGATAACTCCTTGATGTAACAACTAGCACCTCCTGATCAAAGCCACACATTGGCTCATCCAAACTATCACTTCCTTCTGCCACCGAAGCAATAACCTTAATTGAATATGATTTCTTATACTTACCATCCTTTGCCTTTAGCCTAGGACAATCAATCTTAAAGTGAGCAGGCTTATGA
>JAJJMA010341447.1:0-14550 GCA_023529015.1 Papaver nudicaule
ATGGTTGAACATGTTTGCCAGCAAAACTAGGGGCAGGTGGAAACTTTGAACTGCGAGGATAACTGATAACTAAATTCTTCGAAGGATCCATACTAACAGATGAGCCATCCCTTCGAGGAAGGAGGAGATAGACCACATGAATAATCTTCTTCGAGGACAAGACAGAAGGTTCGGCTGAGGCAGTGGTCGCTGCAGCAGAAGCAACCACGGCTGAGGCAGTGGCCGAGACAGAAAAAGTAACCATCGCCGAGGCAGAAGCAGGCACACTCGGCATAGCAACTTTCGGCTTGCCAATGGCAATCTCCTCGATAGTTTTATCGATAGATGGCACATCAGTAGCCTTCGGCGAGAACAGTTCGACATGAGCAGTCGTTTTCACCTTCTTCTTCGAAGGATTCGTGGATACCTTGCTTTGATGCGGCAAACTTACTTTGTAGGACTTCTTAAATACAAGCTTCTTGCGAGGCCTAGCAACCTCGGTCTTCTCCTCGAACTCAAAACCCACCAATTCGTTCTTCACACTCAAGTCACCCACAGATACAACATTCCCCTGCATATGAGGATCCGTCTTTCTCAGGAAACAAATAGAGGCAAGTATTCATACTCCAGAAAATAAAAAACACATCTCAAAAAGGTATTTGTTACCTGTTTCATAGTCTCCTCATCTGCTCGGGGACGCTTTAAGCTACTCGAAGCATCAACAGAAACACCTTTGCCCTTCTTTAAAACCTGGAGAGACAGCTCGCTCTCCTCGTCAGAAAAATGGATTGTAAACAGATGCTGAGTCGAGAACTCATGTCCTACTTCGAACTCAGTCCGAGGAAGAAAGCGACCTGCATCTTTTAAGCCACGAAGAATGGGACCCTCCAGAAGCACAGGCTCCGAATACCAGTCTTCATCCATGGAATAATCTAAAGACCCTTGAATTATATTCACACCCCCCCTTCACAGTCTGAAAGCTGACTCCCCAAGGGGCAAATTCGTTGTCTAGTGTTAAGAATGGTTCGTAATGATGAAAGAATTTTTCAGCAGTAAAGTAAAACTTCGCCGTGGAGCCAGCTGGGGAGTTGTCTCGGAGCGGAAAACCCATTGGTTGATAAGGTGAATGGAACTACAAGTAAGCTGCATTACCCCCCGAGGACTAGGAAGGGAACAGAGAATTTCGAGAAACAAAGGATTGAAAGGTTGGTAAAAATGAGGAATCAACCCGGCAGAAATTTGATGGAACGTAACCAAGAGCTTCTCCTCGTTGCACCCAAACTCCTCAACTAATTCTGGAGTCAGCCGAACAACCTTTATGTTGAAAGAATCATCTTTAAAACCTAAGTTCTTCATCATCGAGATGAGAACATCAACTTTAGAAGGAAACGTCATAAAAGGAAAAACAAAGAGAAGGAAAACAGGACTCACCGGCACCGGAAGTTGCAGAGGCAAGATTGATCAGGAGCTTAAGAGATGATGAAAAGGGAAAAAGAGTTGTCTTTATGAAATAATAAGAAGATTAAAGCAAGGGGTACCAGAAGAAAACACCAAACAAGTGTTAGATCAAAAGATAGAGTTTCAAGGGTTTCGGGAAAAAGAACGTCGGAGCTGTGGAAGAGTGTACGAAAAAGACTAAACAAATTTTAGAGGGAGAAACTAAAACTTAAATAGTAGAGGGAAACCGACGCTACCAGTTGGAAGGTCAAAAGGTAGCTAGAATCTCGGGAACATGCAGAACGTGTCATGAAACGTCACACTTGGCAGCTAATGGGGTGCATGGCGAGAGGGTGGCGAAGAAGAAATTTCCTTCCCAGGCATCTTCGATACCAGGAAAGGAAAGAGGCAAACTGTGGAGGGTAAAACACCCTCGGGACACGTGTCAAGATCAGAAGGACCAGGCCCAACTCAAAGGATGTCGCTGCCACTCCTCGGATAAACCTATGAAGTGACCTCGAACTGGAGTTCGATAAAAGAAGACTCGGACAGACCATCGAAGGATAGAGAAACAAATCCATCTTCGGAGTACTCACCGAAGGAACCGCCTTACTCGACAAGCTCTGACACCACCACGATTGAGTAGTTTGTCTTATTAGCTGTAAACCACTACAGACTCGACCTATATAAGGCGAGCTCAAGATCATTTGTAAGGGTTGGATTTTTGGTGGAACCTAAGTCGTGAGAGTGAGATTAGGTTAGTTTCTCCTCAAGATTCTAAGGATCATATCCATGTATTAGTTAGCAAGAAAGTCAATCAATAGATTATGTTCTTATTTTACATATACTCTTATAAAGTTTATCTTCGGCATAGTTCTTATCTTCCTCGTACTCATATGAACGAATATTGTATAGCATGATTATAGATCTGATGGATGTTAGGTGTGAAGTATCTATGCAGATTTCGTACTCACACAATATTTGGTAAGCACCATATTTCGAATTAAAGAAATATCCAAATATATATTATTGAGTATTATTTGCTTTGAATGCTTTAGGCCAAACATTTAATGGAATATCTTTTGTTAAATGTACCAAAGTATTAGATTTCATTAAATGCAATGAAACTATATGGGGAATTTTGAATTTAAAAAAAATGTGTGCTTAAAAGATTTTCAAAATTACTTTGCCTCATTTCAAGCTAAGCCTTGGTCATATAAATAGAAGTTGGTATCGCTCATAAAAGCTTTGTCCCTCTACCAAGTTTCATTATTCGGAAAAGTAAGCTTGTGATACTCGATATTCCTTTCAGTACGTTTGAGCTTTTGCTCTCCGTTTGGATTAGTATGAAAGTCTTCTCTTGGGGATCGAGAAGCCTAGAAGTACCTCTCCAGGGAAACTAATTTATGTTTACTAGTCTTCTTTGTATTGTACTTGTGTTTTGTTCTATCACGTCTATCAAAGTCTTACGATCTTGTTTATGCTAAGGTCTTTCTCTTCTGATATAAGGCCACTCAAGATCGTAGTAATTACAACATCTCTTTATCTATTGACCTAGATTTCTAAGCAAGCCGCTTTCTGCTTGTGTGCCAAACAACTAGATATCGAGTGGAATCAAGATCGTTATTTTGGATTGATTTGTTTTGCAAGTACTTTATTCATCAAGGTCATCATATTGTATCCATCCAAAATTGCTTGATTTCAACTGGGACGACAAGGTTACTTTTTGATTAATATCGGGAGTTTGGTTTCAAAAAGCTTGTTTGATATCTCGAGGTGTTTATTACCAAGTAAACCTAAATAGCCTCGCTCTTGGTGTAAAACGAATTCAATGAAATATCTGTTAAGTTAACAAAGATATCATTTAGCAGTTTGACCTGCCGGTATTTGGTTGTTGTCCGTAAAGGTTGTAGTCGTCTGATTGGAGGTCGGGTAGCGATAGTCTTCACGAAGGACTGTGGAGAAACTCTTAGGGAAGACAGTAAAAAACGTATATTTCTCTAGGGGAGTACATGTGCATGATAACCTTGTTGTGGTTGGAGGTGAAGGAATATTGAGGGGAAGCTTTGTAACTAATAGTCGTATTAGGATCATATTGTTTTAACCAATTAGTCTGAAATTTGAGAGTAGGTGTGTTGACGGTTTAATCCTTGAGATTATCCAAAACTGGACTAGGGCCCAGGATTTTTCTAAGAGTTTGTAGTTTCCCTGTTAACAAAATTCTTGTGTGTACTTTACTTTATTTCCGCATTATATTTGATTTGTCATTTATAATTAAAGTATCGTACTTAGATGTTGACATAGTCTCAGTATCTTGTATTGATTCCCGTTGTGTGATTCAATCAGTTACGAAAAAGATTTTTTTCTTGAGTTCTTGATTACAGGAACCGTTCAAGGTTGATCTTGTAGGTTGCAAAATAAAAGATTGGTGGTGTACTCGGTACCCTCGTCTTTAACGCTCTTTTGAGAACTCTGGAGCACCCGCCAACTTGTGGGGGGAGGCGATACTTACTGCGAATTACATTCTCAATAAGTGTCCTCAAAAGAAAAAGGACAAAACACCTTACGAGTTATGGAAAGGTAGGTCACCTTCTTATAAATATGTCAAAGTGTGGGGGTGTTTGGCAAAAGTTGCAGTGTCGCTTCCTAAAAGGATTAAAATTGGACCAAAAACAGTGGATTGTGTCTTTATGGGTTACGCTGAACATAGTAGTGCCTATAGATTTTTGGTTCAAAATTCGGACATCAAAGACATCCACGTGTACTCGATTTTAAAATCGAGGGATGCAGTTTTCTTCGAAAATATGTTTCAATGTAAACCAGAATATAAAAATCCTTTGAAAAGGAAAGCAATTATTGAAAAAGAAGATTGAAACGATGCTACTTCTCAATTACCCGTACAACAAGTTGAAAAGGTTGTTGAGGAGCCGCGAAGAAACAAAAAGGCTAAAGTTCCAAAATCATATGGTCCTGATTTTGTAACGCCTTCTAAAATCTTATGTATGTTAGAAAAAGATGAGAAAAACATGAGCCTCAAACATTTGCAGAAGCAATGTCATCTCCGGAAGCACCATTCTGGAAGAAGGCAGTGGATAGTGAAATAGATTCCATTATGCAAAACAATACTTGGCAGATTGTCGATCTACCTCGCGGTTGTAAACCTTTAGGTTACAAATGGGTTTTCAAACGAAAATTGAAACCTGATGGAACTATAGATAAATACAAAGCCAGGTTAGTGGTTAAAGGCTTTAAGAAAAAGAAAGGGTTGGATTATTGCGAAACTTATTCTCCTGTCACTAGAATAACATCTATACGAATTCTTATAGCAATATCGACAGTGTATAATCCAGAAATACATCAAATGGATGTAAAAACTGCCTTCTTGAATGGAGAATTAGAGGAAGAAATATATATGGAACAACCGGAAGGATTTGTCGTACCCAGTAACGAAAAGAAAGTATGCAAGTTGGTTAGATCCTTGTATGGATTAAAACAAGCACCTAAACAATGGCATGAAAAATTCAACAAAACCATATTACCAAACGGGTTGAAGGCAAATGAATGTGACAAATGTGTCTACACCAAATCCACGCCCGTCGGGCTAGTGATAATATGTTTATATGTAGAAACATGTTAATAATGGGTGATAATCCCGAAATTATTAAGTCTTCAAAGAAAATGTTGTCTAAAAGTTTCGATATGAAAGATTTAGGCAAAGCGAATGTCATTCTTGGAGTTAAAATCTCTAGAAGTGAAAATGGATTAAATTATCTCAAGAAAATTACGTTGAAAAGATTTTGCAGAAATTCAACAAGGGTGATAACAAATCAGTAAGAACCCCGTCAGATCATAATGTCCATCTCAAAAAAGAATTTGGGCAAGGGAGTTAACCAATTGGAATACTCTAGAGTTATTGGAAGTCTTATGTATCTAAAGTTGTACTAGACCACACATAGCATGTGAAGTGAGTAAATTGAGTAGGTTCACAAGTAATCCTAGTGAGACTCATTGGCAAGCCATGGTAAGAGTTTTGAGATACTTGAGAGATACAAAGGAGCATGGTTTGCATTATACAACTTATCCGTCCGTTCTTGAGGGATGTGTTGATGCAAATTGGATCTCAGACACCGATGATACAAAGGGAACTAGTGGTTCTGTATTTACTATGGGTGGGGCTGCCATATTTTGAAAATCTTCAAAACAAACATTGATCTCTAGATCAACTATGGAATTTGAATTTATTGCTTTAGATAAAGCAGCGGAAGAAACTGAGTGGCTTCGAAATTTCCTTGAAGATATACCAATATGGCCTAAGCTTGTGTCGGCACTAAACATACACTGCGACAATCAAACGGCAATAGCTAAGGCTAATAATAAAATGTATAATGGCAAGTCTCGACATATTCGTCGAAAACATGATACCATTAGGAAATTTCTCTCTAGTGGAATAATAACAGTAAGTTATTTAAGGTCTAAGATAATAGCGTATCCATTTACAAAAGGATTATCCAGAGAGCTAGTAATTGCATCATCGAGGGGAATGGGGCTTATAGCCTATTAAAAGAGTAAGTTGCAGCGGTAACCAAACTTAGCGATTGGAAATCCCATGGTCTAGGTTCAAAAGGGCAAACTAAGTTGCAAAATACTCGCCAAAGACACTGAGAGAGATTACTCTCATTTCCATTCCTATGATGAAACAGTGTCACCTGTCCAATGAGAGGTTGAGATTTCTCTTAATGATTCTTATAGCTCAGTCTAACTAAGAAAAGTATGGCAGGATACTTTCAAATAGGAGATCACCTATATGAGTGTGAAGTGGGGCCGCTTCTGTGATAACTATAAGGATATGTTGATCTAGTAACACTCATGAATTCCATGATTGTTCAGGGCCAAAATGAACACAACCGAGAACCGATAAAGTAAGGAATAAGCTATGTGATATCTATTGTATCGACTTACACTATATAGTTGAGCAATTCAAGACATCGTGTTCATTGAGCAATTAGTAAGTCCGGTATTCACTGAGGAAGATTCAAAGCCAAAAGCTATCTTTCCCGATATAGTGATGTTCCGCGCACAAACTCTCTAGTGTCTTCATTAGAGTATAGGATTATAATTTAACGTTCTTACATTCTCTGTGAAAACAATTTTATTCATGTGGGGGATTGTAGGAAATAGGATTTGGATGGGCCCCCAAATCTATTTCCAAGTATGAATAAAAGTTGAGTCTGGTCACAACAGATGCAACCATTTAGTTTGTGTTATAACCCTTGGTGAACAGTCACCTTTAGGAAATATAAAAACCCGTCATTCCTACTCACAGAGAACATAAGAAAAACCGAGAGAAACTTCATTGTGGTCTTTAAAAACAAAATCAGCATTTTAGAGTCTTAATCAAGAGTTTGTGCTAGTTAGATTGGTTCGATTGTTTGATGTTATTCTAGTGCAAGTTAACATCAAAACATATTGCTGTGTCTTGGCTAAGCTTATTCCACTAACGTTGTGCACCATTGACGGGAAATTAAAGCTTTCAGGAAAGAGGAGTACCTCGCCTCAGTACAATCATTAAACCGTGTAATTCCGATCTTTATTGTTCACTATGTATTTACATTGTATGGTCTATGAATTGTGTATCCAATTGGTTGCTGAAATGTTGAATCAAGTAGGTTGTACACAAAGTGTTTGTTTTACTGTCTAAACTAATTTCTGAAACCTTTGGAGAAACTATTAGAAGGGTATTGTGTAGTAGTAGTTCTAGACATTATTTGGTTGATTTATAACCCTTACATCCAACATGAATAACAAAGATTCATGATTTGGCTCATTAGATATAGTAGGGGTAGGTCAATTGGTAATGAAAGTGTTAGTTGTTTGAGGTGAAGATGATATTGGGAATAGACTAGAATATGGAGATTCTGCTTCATGAAATGTAACATTTAATGATTTTGTTAGTATTAAGATTTAACATCTATACCCTTATGTTTTGAGTGATAGAGTAAGTAGACTCGAATAGTCCATAAGTCTTAACTCCTATCAACCTTTTGTTGATGAAGATGTAAAAATGTCTTCGTGAAGCTTCGGTCCCCGTATTTGAAACCCGACTTTAACATACTAAATCAATAATTGTGTTTTGGCATTTAAACTTGACAACTAACTTGACATACCAACGTTAGCAGGTTTGACCGACAATGCTCTAACATATATGTACAAATTCCTTCGTGGAATTGGCCTACGACTATAAAGACTTCACTTAAGGGTTATGAAGTACATTTAAAAATTTACCTTAGTGGTACTTATCAGGTCTTGTAACCTTGGTTGATTGTTATCGTTCTTGTATATTAAACGGTCCTTTTCTTCTGCAATAAAACCATTCAAGAACAGTCAATAACTACAAGTTTGATAGAAGCTACGTACGGCTGCACTCGGTGTTATATCTTAGTAGTTCCTTTAGTGTAGGAATTAGGTATCTAGTTCTTCACTTTCGAGGTAGAGACGAGTTAGGCATCGTTTACATAGGTTTACGTGTCATCCCTAACTCGTAAATATATTTTCGGTAACCTTGATCATATTTGAAGGAAGTCACTTTAGAAGTGTTAATCAGTTTGGAGGACATACAAGACACTTAAGCCTTCAACAGTGGTGAAAGGAACTCCTAGGCATGTAAAGGACGTCAGCTAGGGGAATCAAGTGCGTAAGGTCTTGCGAGATCCAAGAGACGTAAGGAGTGCAACAGTAACTGAATCAATTGGTGGGCTTGATTCTACTTCAACTACATCCCATTCCAAAGTCTGATATTAGGCTAGTGTTTGTAGCAGCTTAATACTATGCGGTGTTCAAACTAGACTAGGTTCAGAGGTTTTTCGGCTGGATTATGGTTTCCTCGTTAACAAAACTTCTGGTGTCTTGCTTTACTTTACTTTACTTTCCGCATTATAATTCTCTGATCTATTATAATAAAGTAAAAGCAAGTTGTATATTTTTATTAACTTGCAGTTACTTCTCAATCCTCTACAGAGATTCACAAAGACTTGTCTTTGTTGGAATTGATTTTTACGATCCAATCAGGTTAAAGATTGGGATATTGATTTTGGAGATCGTCCCTTGGCTTTTTCCATAGGATCACGAACTAAAAAGTTGGTGGTGTATTTGAGTACCCCCGATTTTTCAAACTTCAATATAGAAGTCATGCATACGACACTTTGATCAACAAGTCATCAAGTTGATTTGCTAGTATCAGCAATCGTTAAGTTAATAATAACTTTTTTAGCTCAGAGCAAAAGATAAGTTGGAATCGTGTTACCAAAATGACTAACCTTTGATATGAATGATAATACGATGTTATTCTTCAGTCATCTTTAAATCTTCAATTACTCCCATCCATCCTTTACATCTAAGTCCAACCTAATGAAGTCTGGATTCAGTTCAAGTAAATGAGTTTGAAAAAAATAATATTCTTGATGGCTATGGAATGATTCTATTAATATTTTTCAAAGTTGAGGAAAGAAACTTGATTCAAGGTTTCACGTATGGACCAAATCTCTTTGTCAGTTAGCTTCAATATGATGATGATACGATTTTGTGATGATGATACGATTTTGTTCCTCGAAACTGAATTTATCAAATTAAGAATTGTTATAAATTTTGAAGTGTCTAGAAGTTATTTTGGCTCAATTGTGAATGTTGGGGAAGTTCCTGAATTACAAAGTTGGGAAATTATAAATGCATATCACTGTTTTTACTTTTATAATTTATTGTTGTTTTGTGCAACTCATTTTCCTTTTTATCACAACATATTGCAGAAGGTGTAATAAAGTAAAAGCACGTTGTACATTTTTATTAACCTGCAGTTACTTCCCAATCCTCTACAGAGATTCACAAAGACTTGTCCTTGTTGGAATTGATTTTTACGATCCAATCAGGTTAAAGATTGGGATATTGATTTTGGAGATCGTCCCTTGGCTTTTTTCATAGGTTCACGAACTAAAAAGTTGGTGGTTTATTTGAGTACCCCCGATTTTTTAAACTTCAATATAGAAGTCATGCGTACGACACTTTGATCAACAAGTCATCAAGTTAATTTGCTAGTATCATCAATCATTAAGTTAATAATATCTTTTTAGCTCAGAGCAAAAGATAAGTTGGAATCGTGTTACCAAAATGACTAACCTTTGATATGAATGATAATACGATGTTGTTCTTCAATCATCTTCAATTCTTCAGTTACTCCCAACCATCTTTTACATCTAAGTCTAACCTATAAACTTGTTCAAGTAAACGAGTTTGACAAAAAAATGTTCTTGCTGGCTATGAAATGATTCTACTAATATTGTTCAAAGTTGAGGAAAAAAACTTGATTCAAGGTTTCACATATGGACCAAATCTCTTTGTCAGTTAGCTTCAATATGATGATGATACGATTTTGTTCCTCGAAACTGAATTTATCAAATTAAGAATTGTTATAAATTTTGAAGTGTCTCGAAGTTATTTTTGGCTCAATTGTGAATGGGGAAGTTCCTGACTTACAAAGTTGGATAAATTATAAATGCATATCACTGTTTTTACTTTTATTGTTGTTTTTATTGCTGTTTTGTGCAACTCATTTTCCTTTTAGCCGACTATTTTGAAATCTCAATCGCTATAACTCTACTAAAGTAGCCGACTATTTCGAAAGATAGAATAAGTAGAATGGAATAATTTCCATAAAAGTCATAACTCCTACTAACCTTTTGGCGATGAATAATATTCAATGTCTTCTTTATATTCATTGTCTTCGTCTTCAAGGTCTCTACTACTTTGTCTATATCCCAATTCCGAAATCTAAACTCTAGTAGGCTAAATCAAGAATTGTGTTTTGACACCTAAAACTGACAACCAGGTTGACCTACCAACGCTAGTGGGTTTGACCGGACAATGCCCTAACAGGAATTAAAGTTTGCATTAAATGTCCTTAATGCAGAATTAAATGTTAATGTTTCGGAGATTTTACTTTGAAAGAATATGCCCTTAGTCGAAACACTATAAAAAGAGAAGCATTTTCCTCCTTCAAGCTTTGTCCTTTTAGCATTTCTTCTAAGCTAGAATACCAACTAGAGTTCTTCGAGTTTTATACTCGTTGTTAACAAGTTGAGTTGGGAAGGCTTCCAACTGGACCACGAAGCCTAGGATATATCATATTGATAGTACTCCGACCATTTTCATATCTACATAGATCACCTTGTTTATTCTATGGTAATGCTCTTCTGATATCATTGACACTCAAGGTGTGTTGTAGAGTTTCTGGAACTAGAATTTCTATCAACCTGGATTTGTAAGCGAAACGATGTTTTCGTGTGCCAAACCTATAGACTCTAGTAGTGGAATAAAGTTGTTATTTGGATCTGTATTTATAGCTAAGTTTCTTGATTATCTTCAAAAACACCTTTATATTCATTATAAGGACTTGATTGAATCTGGGAAAAGAACAAGTAGTCTATTTGATTGATATCATAGACGTAACAATCTTGTTCAAATCAAGGAGTTTATTAATATAAACATAATAGCCTTGATTCGGTATCATAGAACCACCTCACTTAATATTGTAATATTTGGTTGAATACCATTTATTGGATTTACGACTTTGGTTCCTTACCGTATTTATCTATTGTCACAGAAGGAAATATAATCCTCCGATTGGAGGTCGGGTAGTGTTAGGGCATTGTCCGGTCAAACCCACTAGCGTTGGTATGTCAAGCTGGTTGTTAGTTTTAGGTGTCAAAACACAATTCTTGATTTAGCATACTAGAGTTTAGATTTCGGAATTGGGATATAGACTAAGTAGTAGAGACCTTGAAGACGAAGAATGTGAAGACAAAGAAGACATCATTTATTCTTCATCGACAAAAGGTTAGTAGGAGTTATGACTTTTATGGAATTCTTCTATTCTACTTTCTCTATCTTTCGAAATAGTCGGCTACTTTAGTAGAGATACTAATAGCGATTGAGATCGTGTTCTTGTCTACATGACCATGTGTTATGTTGGTATTTGTTCCCACGAATACTAAGTTTACAAGAATTCATGAGATAGATTCGATACCATTTGTCCATTGCAATGGTTTGCTTGCAAATCACTTTTTGGATATGGGTGAATCTAAAGGAGTACTCTTGAGCAAGAGTCCAGTGGATTATAACTGAGGGCGTCTAACACGTCTAAGTACTGGTTCAGCCCAGAACTTCCAGCGGATCCAAGTTAAACCCTAATCTGAATGACAACGGTTCCCGAACCGTTCGTGAACAGTGACTTAGGAAAAACTCATGAGTTCCAAAGTATCAATTTGTACGCGTACCTTACGTGAACCTCAGATTCGATGCTTTTGGCTGTGATTCAGATGGACGGTTTGCGAACTGTCCAAAGTGAATATTCTCTGGGATTTTCACTCGGGTTAAACTCTGACTCCTTATCTCTTAGTTGGACTTGATTATCACGAAAATATCTTCTGTGGTCCATCTAACGATTCTCAAAGTGTCAATAAGATAAAGATTATCTCTGGTCTGTTGGATATCTATCTTGAAGTGTTTATGAGCTAAAACACTTGGCAGATAAATGATAAAAGATTTCCAATTGAGATAAATCTAGGTTTCTTGGTTTGCAAGTTAGGGTTTCCTAAACTTGTGGAACAAGTAACTAGTTGCTTTATTCCAAAGCAACCTATCTTGTTGAGTGCTATAAATAGAGGTGTCTAAGGACGAAAACCGCAAGCATCAAGCATACGTGAAGATTCTCTGTGGAATTGATCGTAAACTCTTTTCACTTCGGTGAATGCTTGTTGTGGTATAGTCATCCTCTATTAGGTAGCAGTTCCTCTTGGGAATTACATAACGACTATAAAGACTTCTCTTGAGAGTTGGGAAGCACATGTAGGAGATTGAGACCTTAGTGGTTGAAATCGGATTAACCTGTAACCTTGGTAACCTGATTACGTTCTTGTTTATTCTACGGTCATTCTCTTCTGATATAAGGCCATTCAAGAACTGATACGTTACATACAAGGTTGAAAGGAAGCAACGCACGGCTGCACTTGGTGTTGTAAGACCTAGTTAGCTCCGGTTGTATAAGTTTCTTAAGTGATTATTCGTGTACAACTGAGGTAGAGACAAGTTGGGCATAGTTTACTCGGTTTACTTGTCAGCCCCCGCTTGTAACTAGATTTCCGTATGACCTGGAGAAATCCGAAGGAAGTCACTTTGTGTATGTCAAACTGATAGAGGACAGTCAAACATACAATTGATAATTGAGGTTGCAAAGCCGAAATTATTAACACAAGCCTTTAACAGCGGTTAAAGCAACTCCTAGGCCTGTAAAGGACGTCAGCTAGGGGAATCAAGTGCGTGACGATCTGTGAGGATCTAGATACGTAAGGAGTGCGGCAGCAGTTCACTTGGAGGGTTGGAATTGGTCTCTGCTACATCCCAGACCGAAGTCTTATAGTAGGCTAGTGTTTGTAGACAGTTTGTACTGTGCGGTGTTCAATCTGGATGAGGTCTCGAGGTTTTTCTACAGGTCGTAGTTTCTTCGTTAAAAAAATCTCTGGTGTCTTGTGTGCTTTACTTTCCGCATTATATTCTCTGATTATATAATTAAAGCAAACACAAGAAGTACGTTATTCTAAACCTGATCGTTGTCCTCAATCCATCCCTTGGATTTACCAAGACCCTGTCTTGCGTTTGACTGATCCTTGTGATCCAAACTCAGGTTAACAGATCTGGATATTGATTTTTAAGATCGTCCCGATCTGACCATAAATCTCACGAGCCCAAACGTAAAGTTGGTTGTATTTCGGTACCCCTGCTTTTTCAGGTAGCGATAGTCTTCACGAAAGACTGTAAAGCAACTCTTGGATTAAAGGTTCAAGGGATTATATATGCGGTATCACTTTGTGATTGGAGACGCAAGAATACTAAGGGGAAACATTTGGTTGTCGTTAATTGGATAAATTGTTTTAGCCATCATGAATGAAGTCTGATAGTAGGCGTGTATGGTGTATTAATTCTTAAGAGTATTCATTTTTGTCTGGACGAGGTCCCGGGGTTTTTCTGCTGGATTGCAGTTTCCTCGTTAATAAAATCTTGTGTGTGTTGTTTTATATTTCCGCAAGTTTATTGTTGTTATATTCATTTATCCCAACTAATTTACAAACTCCTATATAAGGTGCTAATAAAAGGATTTGTTGGTGTACTCGGTACCCTCGCCTTTTCAGCTTCCTTTGAGAATGTCTTGTATATATAGAACCATATGATGATGCTAAGCCATAATCTTCATAATCCAGTTCATTAACCAAGGGAACCACATCATCCCCATCCTGAGTATCTTTTTCAACTTCGTCGTTAAGAAGATGTTCATCCCATAAATCTTGTAGAAGATGGATAGCTTCTTGAGAATCCTTTCTTGTGAGAGAACGTGGAGTGACTAGTGGATCAATAATTCCTAACAATTTATAACCCCCACACAACTCCATGTAGCCAAATGTAACATTTCCCGTTGGCTTGTCTTCTGCACAAAATTCTGAACTATGTTCTTGAAAAGGTGAGGGTATCGAGTACACCGCCATATCTTTTTGTATCAACCTATATAAACTTAACTTTGCAGAACCGTAGAGATTATAAGGTTGATTTACCGAAGTCTCTTTTGTGCTGATTAATTCACTACGAGACAACAAAAGGAATTGTTAACATACACAGAGATCTACTTTAATTATAATCGAAACAACAAATATCATTGCAGAATAAAGTAAATCACACACACAAGATTTTGTTAACGAGGAAACTATAAACTCGTAGAAAAATCCCAGGACCTTGTCCAGACTCTACCGCTCGAAATATAGTCAATGTCTTTAGTATTGATAAATTATTAAGAAGAATACCTATCCACACAGTATTCAGGTTGTGTTAGTATACTTTCCAAGTGTACTAGGGTTATAGGATTCTCGTAAGAAAGATTCGATACACTTTCCATTACAATGGTTTGCTTCCAAATAAATGTTAGGAGAATGCAGAATCTTGGAGAATACTCGAGAAGCGAGTATACAGATTATGGTTCATAACAAAATAATGGTTAAGTACGAAAAAACTGTCTCGGTTTACGTGGTACAGAACACATCC
>JAJJMA010341451.1:0-16039 GCA_023529015.1 Papaver nudicaule
GAAATAACAATACTGATCTGCAGCATACAGTGAGTAACCACTCATATGCATGAAGTTTTCAAACTTCTCGTATCATTGTCTCGGGGTTTGTTTCAAACAATATAAACTCTTCTTCAGTTTGCCATCTTTTCCTTGCCTTTTATCATGAATCCTTCTAGCTGCTTCATGTATTTTTCTTCATCTAGGTCACCATGAGAAAAAGTTGTCTTTACATCCAACTGTTCAAGGTAGAAATCTTCATAAGACACTAGGCTTAACATTACTCTGATAGTAGTCATCTTCACAACTAAAGAAAATATCTCACCATAATCGACACCTGGTTTCTGTTGAAAACCTTTTACGCCCAACCTCGCCTCATGGCGAATTTCTCCATTTGCTTTAATTTTCTTCTGAAAAACCCACTTGTTGTGTAACGCCTTCTTACTTTTTAGTAGTTTGGCCATCATCCATGTGTCGTTCTTCTCATGAGTTCAACTCATCACCCATAGAAAACTTTCATTTGCTTGAGTCTTTATCCGCTAGTGTTTCTTGAATATCTTCTGGCTCACCACCATCTGGAAGTAATAAATGGTTCAAGTACTTACAGTTGGGCTTCTGAGGTCTTGACGATCTGCGTAATGCTTGTGTAACTGTAAGAGTAACTCTTATTGCATTCGAAGTGCCTTCTTCTTGTACATATTGTACACTGGTTCTTCAACGCCATCAGCAGCATCGTGTTCTTCTTGTTCCACACTTATTTTAGAAATATCGTCCATGTCGGTATACAAGTCTTTATCGATGTCTTCAGCTTGTGTTGCATTCCTGTCCTTGTATAATTCATTCTCATTGAAAGTAACATCCCTACTTCTGATAACTTTGTGACTATCATAGTCCAAAAATTTATACCTAAAAGTGTCACCTCAATAACCGATGAATATAAACTTCTTTGCTTGGGCACGTATCTTAGACCTCCAAAACTAATTTGGGTTGTTTTTACTTCATTAGGTTTCATAGGCTAGTAGCCAAAGGTTGATGGTATTCGTTTGAATTCTCCCTTGAATAATGATGAACTCAGTTCTGATAACTACGTACCATCAACCTTTCGGTTGATAGTGTTTGTTTACCAATGAATATACACTTCTTTTCTTGGGCATGTATCGTAGACCTCTCACCTATTTTCGATCTCCATAACTAATTTAGGTTGTTTCTATTTCACTAGGTTTCATCAATTAGTAGCCAAAGTTTTGCCGGTATTCGTTTGAATTCCCCCTTAAAAAACTGATGAACTCGGTTATGATAATTACCATCAACCTTTTGGTTGCTAGTGTTTGTTTGTTATTTCCCTCAGAAATGAAGAACTAGCTAGATTTTGATGACCTTTTTGTTGCTAGTACAAAAATGGCCGATTTGCAATAGTAATAAACGTTGCTAAGAATTTTAACAACGCATATAAACGTCCCTAATACGGCGTCCCTAATTATTTGCAATGCTAATATATGTTGCTCTAATTAATTACGACAACGAATATGCGTTTAAATAATGAACTAGGTTCTGGTTGTGAATACAAAGTTTAATATGGTTATCATTCAGGTAATCCTCCTGAAAGTTGTTGTTTTTTGTTAAGATTGAAAGAAAATATTATTAGATGGAAGAATTTACAGAAAGTACAATATTACCAGAGGTAAGCATTACAATTTACAACTAAAGTTGTTCTTACACTAAAATATACAACATATGTATGTGCGTGTATGATACCACAGGTATCACACAAAAATATTAGTGTTGTTACATATTGTATAATAACTTCATATGATATATCTATATATTAGAACAAAGCGGGATACTTAATAACAAACTTGAAATACTAGCTTGTGGCGAAAACAAAAATTCTTTAAAAAAAAACAATGTTGACAAATACGATATATGCTTCGAAAAAAGAAAGAAAAAAACATTACTTTTATGTTGTTACTAATATTTGCATATTATTCCAGAGAACCACAAGTTTAGCTACATACAGAACGCAACTATCAGCAAAACGTGCACAAGAATAATCAAAGTATTTTTTTTTTGCCACATGTTTTCATTCTTTTTTATAAGAATAAGAAAACGATTTGTAAAACTCTTTACTACTCTGAGTGTAAATGTCAAAGGACATGAAGCAACCCATCGATGTCTATTACCTGGGGGCGTGAGACAACTCTCACTCTAAGATAATGTTTTCCCTCTTACTTACGAGCGCGAGACGGAATGCATTCCAGAAATTTATTTGAAAGATCTGATCAGCACTTCGGCTCTTCACGTATCTGGCATGGTTTGGTGAAATATTAATTACTGGAGTTGATAGTAGACAAAGATGAGACTCTTCATGTCCTTCGGCACCTGCATGCAAAGTAGATGAGTTTTAAAAATCGAAGTCAATTAGAGTTTTCTTCATATCAAAAAGAAAACAGGGAACGAAGCGGAGCTTATTTTGATTCACCTAGTACAAATTAATTTTGTTGATAGTAGCGTTCTGTATGAAGCTTAACTTGTTATAAAGACAAGCACTTGCAAATCTTATAGTAATTTTTTGTGAAAGTACACTTCATAGATAAATGTGTGAGGGATTCCTCCTCTTCATTAAAGAGTTTACAACATACATTTATTTCTGGTTTTATGGGCAGTATTTGGGAGTATATAATGTGTTGCCTTCTAAATGAATGTTCTGATAAAAGGTGTTATAGCCCAAAAATGATATATATAACTACAATATATATATATACTTTTAAATTAATAATCCTAAAATTATATAATTCTCCGATCCAACTGCTATAGGCTTGCACAAACTAAATTTTAACTCGTTAAATAAATATTCTCACTCAATTAATAGATTTTTGGTCCCATCAATAATGTTTCGATTTTTCCATTATTGTTGAGTGCCAAAATTTACTCCTAAGTTCTGATAATTGGGTTTGTTCCTAAGTACATCGTGATGTTAACAATGTGGCTGATGTTTTAGCCAATTACATGGAAGGTTTGTATCTATTGAAGATTGGTCTGACAATATCCATTTATGGGTGCAACTAGTTGTCCAAGAGAATGCCCATTTGTAATTTGCAAGTTTATGTTTGGTTTAACATTTGATTAGGCTTTTAATTTTCTTTTTAGTGAAATGGCATGTTTGAGTCAGGTTTCCGACGTGTAATAAATTTTTTTAGAATCTCATACATACCCCACGAGAGTTGTCTTAGTACTTTTGACATTCACAAAATTATTAATTGATAGAAGTTATTAATGTAAAATTAAAAATGTGAATTTATTTATATAGACGTTCTTAGTACCCTTAGTTCATTTTATACCTGCAACAACTACGTGTATGCATCTAAGAATTGTAAAGATGTTTGAGGTTATTTGATGTTTCCCAATGACTGTAAATGGTACTAGGTGGTATAGTAGATAAATCATAATTTAATTCATTTACGATAAATTAAAATGTCACCTAATGCTAGGAAAATAACTCATATAAATGAAAATAGTCATAAATGAAAATATTCGTGTACTCGGGTTCTACAATTCTCAAATATAATGGAGTAAGGGACGGGATAAAACGAGTACATTGTACAATATCCCAAACATGAACACCACATAGTATTACCTCCAGCTCTGAGTATATGTTGCATTCTTAGACTTGCTACCACCCATTATGGTTCAACAGAATGTTTAAGGGATAACTTGATTAGAGTCCAATTATAATCGTAGCTTGGAAGTGATGCCTAAAAGCGAATAGAAGTTCTCCCAAAATGGCAAAGATTAAGAATGTGATCCTCTTCCAAGTACCATTCTCAAAACTATATATATATATATGAGACAACTATATATATATGAGACAACTATATATATATATATATATATATATATGAGTCCCCTCTTCCAAATAGTCATATATGATCCTCTTCGAGTACCATTCTCATAACTATTTATTAATTATCGCAGGCCCCCTTTTTATTCCCATAAATTACTCTCTAGTCCCTGGTTTAAGCTTTTTGACCTGGTCAAGATCTGTGACAGACTGGAAATTCAGGCCTTGGCATGCTTGGCCAGGCCAAAAACTCCCGCTCCAGCGCCACTTCCAGGCCCCCCAGCGGGTATTCCTGCAAAAATGTCGTGACAATCATCTCTCATCTCATGGCCAAGGGAGACTAAGATGATATGAATTACCTTCTGTTGAACCGTGCAGATCGGCTGCCTACGTACCCTATGCCAGTGTAGGTATCAAGCACATCGTAGTTCAAAATATAGGTAGTCGTCTCGGTTGTAATAGCACATGCTAAGCATAAGATGCTAGCATGGCCAAGGCTTCCAACTCGTAAAGCTTAGGTCAAATCCATAAGCTAAGTTGTTCGTGCATAGGCCATAGGCCATTCCCACTCTTATAGCAAGGCCAGAACCCAAGCCAAGCTCTCACGCATAGTTCAAAGCCTATCCAACAAAGTGCAAGCTAGTGCACATGCTCATGCATGGATCATAGGCCATTACATGAGCCAAAAGGGTCAAAGTTGCATTTTATTAGACCAGCACGAGCCATTGCTTGCATTACCATGGCATGGCCATGGAATGAAGCTTTAGTCTTTCACTCAACACCTTCCCTAGATGTAAGAAAAACCAGCACTTTTGAAAATAAGAATAATCAACCAAAAGTACATCCATGGACACCCAATTTTTATTTTGACTTCAAGGATGCGTCTTCCAACGTTAGGATGCATCTTTCTACCTTAGCCAACACTTTGCCAGGCCATCCACCCACAATGCACAATTTGGCCTAAAGACTTAGGCAAATTGGCCAGGTCAATCTCCGCTTTGCATAGGCCATGGCTAGGCCATATGATTCACACAAGCTTTAACCACTCATGGAGCTTGCATACCTCAAGCTTACCAAGCTTCATTGGCATGGCTATGCCAATCTTGCATAGGCATAAGCCTATTCTCAAGGGACATTGGGTAGATGTCGTGGTCATCTCCCAGGCCAAATACTTTCCAAGTACTTCAGAAGAAGCTTAATGGCTTAGCCCGTAGGCTACTTTGCTGGCGTACCAGCTACGCGCATTAGAGTAAAAATGGTGCAATACTTGCGACAAAGACCGTGCATTTAGACTTAAATTGCCGGTGATTACTGTTTAGCACAGGGTGCTACAAGATCCTTCCCCTTTCACGTCTCTTCACTGCTGGGCTACTTCTTGTATACTTGCTATCCAGGACCGTGACCTCTTTGTGGGCTAGTTCATTTTTGGATATCAATATTTTGTTTGCTAGGAAAATAAAATTCTATTAAAATGAAAGTGAGTATATTAATTGAAGGAAATGTGGTATAAGGCCGGTTCCTTGGAATCTAACAAATCAAGCCTAGGTGGACTGGTAAATTAAGATTTTCCACTATGAAAACCACTGAAATTTGAGTAAAAATAATATATTTTAATGAGTTTAGTGGGTCCAAATAATAAAAAAATATTAAAAAAACTAGATAAATGTGTATGACGGGCTTTTTTAGATTTATATATTATGTGTGGATCCCATTTTAAATTTAAAAAGATTTTAAAACTAAAAAGTAGGAGAAAGTTTAGGTAAGCGACGAAAATTTATCGTGGTAGATGGAAAAACCATCTACCAATGGAATTTCCATCAACCGCTCCTTTTTCATCTCGCATTGCAAGGTTGCATTTGTGCAACTTTACAATGCCATTTCCTCCCTTTGCTAACTCCATAGTGGACCAAAATAACCAAATATTGAGGGTTTGGCTATCCCATACGAAAGGGCCTAATGGCATTCCATGTACCTGTGATAGTAGACAAATCTGTTGTGGCTAACGTGTTTTCAACATATTATTTTTGTTTATTTAAACAAAAAGTAAAAAAATTGTTGAGCGTTACATGTTCATACACCACTCAATTTAAATTTTGCCGAACTATTTTTCATTTTCTTTGATCAGGCAAGTTTTCTAAATTTTACCGAACTCTAGAGTGGAGACTGGATCTACCAACCTTTAAATACAAGAGCCGGGGAGCCATGTTGCCGTCCAATGGGCTAGCCCGGTTGGCTAATTCATTCAACCATCTTTTTATTGGACGACCGTTAGGGAGTCCCTATAGGATGACTTTTGTAATATTGTCCGTCACAAACTTTGTACATGGAAAACAAAATTGATCTATAATTTCATAAAAATCAGTAGAAATTGGAGGTAATCAAAGAAAATGATTACATACATCGTTTCTACAAGATCTAACACCCATACTTACAGTACAAAATTCTTAGAAATAACCATTAAATTCTTAGATTGATTCAAATCTTCATCATATGCTCTGTTTTCTGGAAAATAGATCTGTTCTTCAGCTATTCGGGTGAGATGACAACATCGCGGGTCGGGTAGAACCGAACCCGAATGAGTCAGTAAGTGAACCGACTCCGACATTACCCCTTTTCTCTTCTTCTCCTTCCTTCCTCTCGAATCTCTCTCAGAACCCTCTCTATAGTTTGTTATAATCTATTTTGTTGTTGTTTTTTCGGTCTTTTACATGCTTTTCTATCAGTGGTAGTGCTAGGTTTGGATGTATGGAAGATGACGTTTTGGGGATTTTTTTGTTACTGATTTGATTATTGCACGAATCTTTCTTCTGGGTTGTGGTTTGTTTGGTGGTTTGTCTCAATGTTGCTGCTCTTCTTCAACCTTCATCATCAATGGTGGTTGCATCCGGTTGTGGTGGTGTAGTTTTGAAGAACGCAGTGGGTGGTTTCTTGTTTGTTGGGTGTGGCTAGTTTGTGGTGTTAAGGTAATTAGTGAGGTTTACTTTAAAACTATGACGCGTGGGTTGACAAGTGTAAGAATAAATCAGTGGGATGGTTGATGCACCTGATGGTTCATAGATGGAGGTTTAGGACTTGGGAGTTGGGATTGCTGTTGATGGGCCTTCATAAGTCGTATGTGACCCCAAGCAAGATAATCCTACTTAGGAATATCGACTGTACCATTTTTTTTTTTTTGATGCAATGGATAAAATTTTATTAATCACTGAAAGTAATCTCCATAATGTAGTCTTCTAGAATAAGATGCCGAATAAAATCTGGTGGACTACTTATCCACTCAATAGTTTCTTGGAATTTCCTACTAAAGTTGGCTACCTCATGGCTCATGAGCCGGTTTATTACACTCTATATTAAGATGAATACATTTCCATCTTGTAAACTTCTTGAGCTTCACTGTTGCATCAACCAAGAGGTCATCGTTCTCTCAAGATAGCAGAAAAAGCGGAATCGACTGTACCATATGTCCATATAAAGCGATACAAACCAAATCGTATTTTAACGAATGGATAACCGAAAGGAAAAGTATTGAATGAAAGTTTCTGCAGTAGTAATCTAGTAACTTATACGGCACCAAAACACCGTTCCTCCATTTTCTAGGGTTCAAGAAATCCCTCCATTTGGAAATCCCGATTCCATCAAAACTCGGACGCAAATCAAATTCATTGATTCACCAGGTAATCAAATTACTAATTATCAGTTTCAGTTTCAAAATTGCAAAGAAATTAGGTCAAAAATTAATCTATAACATCTCAATCTACTAAGAATCTAGGGTTTAAGGAAGTCTAACAAAATAATTTCTTAGAGTTTGCAGTGATGGAAAATTTCGACAATCTCCCGTTGGAGCTCTCATTACACATTTTCAGTCTTCTACCGATTGAATCAGTATCAGACTATGCATTGGTTAGCAAATCATGGAAGAATTTCATTCATTCTCCATCATTTTACATGATGCATGCAGACCATCTCACTCATCTTGGTAAGAAATACAATAACTTCTTCTTTTTTTCTAAATCTACTGTATTATCTTAGAATCCAAATTGCTAATTCTTCATCTTCTTCTTTGAATTTCAATATAGTTAAAGAAGCTGAAGCTGATTATGAGCAGCAGGTGAACGAGGCTGAAGAATATTTTAAATCCTTAAAGCAGACTATTCAGTCCATTGAACAAATTCAAGTTCTTAAAATGCTTAGGCATGACCTTGTGGAGAGGATTAGCTCCATCAGATTAGCTGGTAGGAGTAAATTAGATCTATAAAAACTGTCCGTCTTACTTCACATTTTCATCTAAATTGATAATTTGTTACTTGCTTTGTCGTGGTGCAGAGAAAAAGTGGACTAACTCCAAAAGATTAGCTGAAAAATGTGTTAAAATAGGTAAAGAATACACAGGTAGGTGCTAATTCTGGCTTACAACGCTGAAACTTCATCCTAATTTACTACTTGTTTCGTGATGCTCATTGTTTATCTGTGTGTCATCCAGAACTTGGTAAATCTCCTTTCAAAGCCGGTGGAAGAAATCAAGATGATAAGAAGGAGGACAAAGATGGGGAATTGAATTGTTCGTTATGTATGCAGTTACCGGACAGGCCTGTTACAGTAAGTTCTCTCAATCTGATTGATTTGGTTTTGATTAAATGTAGTAGTGCTTTGCTATTTGATAATTATGGATGTTTGTTGCACGGATGCGATATAGCTCTGACAGATTTTATCATTTATTGTGCATTGGGAACTGGAATTGAATGGTTATGAAATTATGTTGTGTGATTGGGTATGGATTTGTTTATGATGTTATCTCGAGTTTACTTAGGTGATTTTATTGTTTTGGTCTTGCTTCAGACACCATGTGGGCACAATTTTTGCTTAAAATGCTTTCTAAAGTGGGTCGGTCGAGGATATCAGATTTGTGCAAAGTGTTGCTGTCCGATTCCTCCTAAGATGGCAAGTGAACCTCGTATCAATTCTGCTGTTGTTATAGCCGTTCGAATGGCGAGGATGTCAAGATCATCTAATGTAGTTGGTCCATCGAAAGTTCAACATTTTGTGCACAACCAGAACAAACCTGATAAGGCATACATGGCTGAACGAGCAAAGAAAACTGGAAAGGCTAATGCCAGCAGTGCGAAGATATTTGTTACAACTGCACCAGACCATTTTGGACCTATACTTGCTGAGAATGATCCACACAGAAAGCAGGGTGTGTTAGTCGGGGAATCTTGGAAGGATAGAATGGAATGCAGACAGTGGGGTGCACACCTTCCTCATGTTGCAGGGGTCGCTGGACAATCAGGGCACGGTGCTCAGTCAGTGGCACTTTCAGGAGGCTACGAAGATGACGAAGATCATGGGGAGTGGTTCCTCTACACTGGAAGGTTCTGTATTCGAACTGACTTGTAGTTTCTAGACTGTTGTCATCATTAGTTTTCTTGGCCAAGTTTTTTGAGCTCAGCCCACAATTTCGTTTGTTATTTCATATATACTTCACTCTAAAATCTAGCGACTGAAGTAGGTTTCTAGTTTTGTATTCTTCAACTATCTCCATTGGTTAAGGTTTCTACTCAGATCTGAATTTTAAGTGTCCCTATCGACTCCTGTGATTTTCAGTTTTTCCCTATAAGAACTTGATTGTCTTTCGTATGAACACTTTTAACTGGTTTTGATGGTTCATGTACTGGCTTGATTAGAATTTGATGTAAGCTGAGCAAGGATTTCCCAACAACCATCTTTGTAACCAGTGAAAATAAACCTTCCTCGTTCCTTTTGTTGTTATACATTCGAAGGACCAGGTTCTGCTTTTATGCCATGTGATTTTGATGTATTAATTCTTTCTTTTCTTTGTTGATGTTCTTGGTGACAGTGGGGGTAGAGAGTCTTTTGACCAGGAGTTTGTAAAATTGAATGAGGCACTTCGACTTAGTTGCAGGAAAGGTTATCCGGTTCGAGTTGTGAGGTAAGACATCGTAGAAATTCTTTATTTTTAAATTTAATAGTATTTCTGCTTGATACCATTTAGGACTGCTCTAAGTTGTCAATATAGTTATGTTGATGTCTTATTAATCTACTGAGCTAACTGTTCTTTTATGTGCTACATTAATGTAACCTTTGTTACCTTTATAACTTATAGATCCCACAAAGAGAAGCGTTCTTCCTATGCTCCTGAAACTGGGGTTCGGTATGACGGAGTTTACAGGATCGAGAAGTGTTGGCGCAAAATTGGAATCCAGGTCTGTTAGTCACTTTCTGTTATTAGAAATTCTGAATCCTCATTTGTCAATTGAGTTGTGTGTGTGTGCTAGGTTTGTAAGGTCTTCTCATGAGGCTTTCTGTGTCAGGGTTTTAAGGTTTGTAGATACTTATTTGTGCGATGTGATAATGAACCTGCACCTTGGATAAGGTATGAGCTTTCACATTTTCGCCAGTTTTCTGATTTCAAATCTGAAATTTCTAATATAATATCATCTTAAAAGGTCACTTCGTAATCTTTCTACAACAACTTTAATTGCAGCGATGAACATGGTGACCGCCCTAGACCATTACCTGTCATCAAGGAATTGAAGCAGGCGACTGATATCACAGTCAGAAAGGCACAACCGTCTTGGGATTATGATGTGAGCCACTTTTTATCTTCCTTTTATTCTTTTTGTCTTATAAATAAATGGGCAACTGACTTTCTTTAACAATAAGATATTCATTGATAAAGGCCCTGTTGCTATTCTGGATGTAGAGTCTAATAGCTCTTAGGGGTATTTCTTACCAGCACCTGCATTTCAAATCAGTATCTGTAGTGTGGAGATAATTGAGAGTTTGATTACTTTTCTGAGTTATAGCATTTTGGTGTTTTAAAGTCTGCTTAGATAGTGATTACTATCTAAAAAGTTGTTAAACAGTTGTGATTACTATTTTGGTGTGATTACTGGATACAATACATTAGTCGTGAGAACAGTTGATCGGACACTTCTATTATGTTGTTCTTTTTGCCATTTGAGCTTTTAGATTCTTTTGGTTATGCTGTTTCGCAGAAAACTTAGTTTCCGTGTTTGTCAGGAGGAAGAAGGTTGCTGGAAGTGGAAAAAAAGTCCACCATTGAGCAGAAAAGATGATAGACATAATGAGGTGAATGACACCGCAAAAGATGGTCAAATGAAATCTGAAACTCCTAAACGCGGAGCGAAAAGGTTGCAAACTCCTGCCAATGAGACTGAAACAGAGCTGGCATCCAAGCGAAGGAAGACCATGGATCATGTCTGTACAGGAAATGGAGTGAGAACCAGGAGCATGAGGTCTAAGGAACTTTAAATTAAAGAATGTAATAGAAATGGAGATTAACCTTCTGAACGATCTATGACTAAATCAGAATGAAACAGAGCGCAGGCAAATGAAAAAGAACTATTGGAGTATGGAGAATTATCAGATTTTGTGTTTGTTGGGCCACTTTTGAATGAACCTGGTCCAAGTATAATATCATTAGGTCCTATGCACAGGTTTTATCAGAAGGTAAGTTAAGGCCGGTGAACATAGTGTGTAATTAGGACTACCTGGTCCTGCAGTCTCTTATTACTCCAAACAAAGTGGTGTACACAGAGTGTAATTATCAGGATAAACAAATAGTAGGCTGCTGCTGCTCATAGAATTTATTGTGTAAATATTTGGATTAACTCTGAAAATTCAGGAAGGAAAGAGGCTAAATATATAATGCAGAATTTGAAGACCATAGTAGTCATCTCTATGAATGATTTACTAAAAATCATAAAAAATCAAAAAGTACATCTAAAAACCTCTATATAAGAATAAGAAATTCCGATCCGTTTAATCTATGTAAAAATTACTTTTATGTATAAAAATATAAGCTTTTTATAAAAATATTTTCTTACGGTCCCAAAAATATTTTTAGATAGAGGTTTTAGTGTTGCCTTTTTCACCTCATCCCTCATGGGTCCTGCAGCAACATATGTATCTCTGCATCGATAAGTTTGTCCTGGTACTGGTCCTCGGTCATACACGAAACCTCTACTGAAATGAAACAAGTATCATTCCGAATATATCCTTTAGCGGGATCATGGAGTTCATCGAGACGCATGAATTCCCACCAACCACGGTCGCACTCTCCTATTTCAAATTTGTGATCGTCTTCTGCATATTTTTTTAACAAGATGTGAATAAATAATAACTAATATTATAATTATAAAAAATTACTCCATCCATTTCAAAAAAAATAAGCATATTTAACTTTGACCAAAATTTAAGAAATTTAATAAAACTAATATTATAGTTCATTTTTTTTTCTTCTTATTAACCCATACAGTTGTCAACAAAAAAACAATCATAAAGAAAAAACAATAAAAAAAACTTTAATGGTTAGTCAATTAAGTACCTTAATTTTCGAAAAAAAAATCAAACGTGTCTATTTTTTTGAAACAGAGGGAGTATGAGATTCCAATCATACCTCTCTTAATTGTGTTCTCTGGATTGGTTCGACTAGTAACGGCAAAAACTGTACTCCGTGTGCGCTGATTTTGTCAAGCCGACAGGGCATAGGAACAGCGATAAGTGATTGTACACTTCTTGGTATCCCTTTGGATAAATTTGTGCTCTCCTAAAAAGTGAAAACCAAGCAGATTAATCAAAAGCAGTAGCAATGAAGAAACTATTCAATACTTGTAATTAAGAAATAAGAGAAATGACATACCATTTGAAAGCACCAACAGAGAAAACATCAGAGTAAGCTCCTTGATGAGAATTCAATTTTGAGAAGTTGTCAATCTTCCAAATGAATTTAGTAGATGATAAAAGCTCTAGTACTTTAGTTGCCATATTTTCCGAGTAAACAAGCAAGAGGAACGAAAGGGGGTATTTATAAGCTGTCTATGTACCCACCTACTGCTTCTAGTACTAGAGGGGAAACTAGAGAGACTTGACTCTTTGAAGAAAAAGAATTGACAGTTAAAATTCTCTACGGAATTGGGACTAGGAATTTCATTTAATTATGAACACATTCTACGAGACTTCTGCGTCAAATATATTTGACTAGCTAGCTGAAAAATGGATCATGTACCGAGAAGAATATATAATGACAGTAGTATACATTTCGTCTTTAAAAAACGGTTCATTTCTAGAACCAAATATTGTAGCAAGGGGATAAAGCTAGCTAGGCAGAACATTCCGAACATGAACACCAGGTGCTTTGGGCATGAGTCGAAGATGAAATTTGGGTTGAGGGCCTCTTTCTTTGGGCACGGCTACACAATATTGTACCATAAGCCATAATGAATAAAGTTTATGGTGTCGATTTTTTGCACTGGTAAGATCCCATGGTTCATTCGAAATAGATGGAATAAAGTTTGTGAAGCTAGCTATAAATAACATAGAGTTTGTACATAGCTGCAGGGAGAAGTTATGGCATACACTGAGAAGCCTATTTTGAGAAATCTGTAGTTGAAGTGTTCGTGGAAGGCGGTGGTCCAAGAGATGAGATTAGCTTTAACTTGGATGGCAGTTTGATAAGTAGATTTTCTTTTGCCTTCGGGTACGTGTTGCTCAGGTAAATACTCCCTCCGTTCCAAAATAATAGGCAAGTTTGACTTTTTCCTACTTTTTTCTAAAATATAGGAAACTTAATTGAACTAAAAATATTTGAGCTAAACTAGTTTTTTTTTTAGGATTGGTTTATCGTAACATGTATCATGGTTAACAAAAAAAAAGTTTAAATCAAATATTTTTAGTTCAATTAAGTTCCCTGAATTTTAGGGAATAGCAGGAACAAGTCAAACTGCCTATTATTTTGGAACGGAGGAAGTATAAAAATAACTGTAATGTTGCTCAGGTAAATATAAAATTACATGTCAATACGTTTACATGTGTCCAACTCAAATATAATTGAATACGACAAATGTCCGGAGTGTATCATGTATGAACTTATATTGATGTCGTTTATAGCTTAAACCATAAACGTTGGCAGACCAGAAATTGTCTGATCCAAAGGACATTTTGTTGTTCAAATCCAGAAGAGTACTGTGTCAATCATGTTCCATTGGTAGTACTATAGGTGGTCATATGTTCTTCTTTTATCAGAAAGGTCGTTGAGGGTGCACGTAGAGTGTAATACGATTCAACTGCACTCTCTTATTCGAAACAAATGGGTTTACGCAGAGTGGAGTTATCATGCATGGGCGCTGCTGCACATAGAATTAATGTAAATATTTGGACAAACTGTGAAAAATTCAGGATTTGAATGAAAGAGGCTTTTAGTTCGCTTTAGATAATGCAAATTTAAACACTAACATTACAAATCACTAAAAATGATGAAAAATCCAACAAGCAGAAAATCTAATCCCATAAATGTTCTCGCAAGTAATTCTAACACACAGTCTGCCAAACTTCAGTCTTCCTCAACTCATGCATGCTTCATGGGTCATTTTTCATTTTGCAGCTCCTGACCGAATTCAGAATATCTTCCAACTCCTCCTCGGTCCTGCAAGAAACCTCCACCGTAATGATACAAGTATCGTTCACAATGTATCCTTTACCAGGGTCATGGAGTTCACTAAGAGGCATGAATTTTTCCCAACCCTTGCGGCCAGTAGTGCTTGTTTCAAATACGTAATCTCCTTCTGCGAAATTTTATTTCATAATAAGATGTGAATCTGACAACAAATATAAATATCGAATGAGAACATAAGATGTATTTCCTATGGTACGTACCTTCTATATATGTATTCTCAAGATTGGTTTGATCAACCACGGCAAAACGGTACTCCGTGTACACTGATTTCGTCAAGCCAACAGAGCATAGGTACAGTGATAAGTGATCATACACTTTCCCATATCCCTTTGGGTAAATTTTTGCTCTCCTGACAGTGAAAATGAAGCCCAATATTAATCAAAAGTAAAAGTAATGAAGAGGAAACAAATGATCTTACCATTGTAAATAAAGAGGTAAAAGCAGTGACATATGTACCATTTGAAAGTACCAACGGAGAAAACATCAGAGTAAACTCCTTCATGAGCATTCAATTCTGAAAATTTATCAATCTTCCAAATGAATTTAGTGGATGAAGCAAAGTTTATTATTTCAGTTGCCATATTCTAGTAAAGAAAGATGCAAGCAACCAAAAAAAAAAAAACTACTAGAATGCGTGAAGATTGGATAGCCCTATTTATTATATACCTTCTACGTAGGAAACTAGAGAGACTGCCCATATGGAAATTTTCTGAGGTTGGCTGTTGATTTTTTTTTTTTTTTTTTTTTTTTTTTGGTATTTTGTTGAAATTCTATCAAACAGAGAACTTAGACTTGGGAATTGAATTAATGAACGCATTGGCTTCTCCATCATTTATTGACTAATTGAAAAATGTATGATCATGTACCAAGAAGAATGGCAGAATTGATGCATGCATTGTTGAGCAGCACCATTACATACCTCCTTAAATGAATTTGTGCAACATATTGACTAGACTTTTAAAATATGAACAACAAGAACAGTTTAGAGCAATGCAAATTTGAGCCACACTGCAATTATTTGGCCACTCGACGATCTAACAAGAACATGCAAAGAAATTTTATGATATGACTCAAATGTGTAACTATATGGATAAAAGTTAAAGTTCAGGAATTGACGCAAATTTCAGCACAATTGTTGTCCTCTACTATCATTACAATTCATTCAAAAATGATGAACAATCACTACAGGAAAAACCATCATCGACAACTCACAAAGACGGTTGTCGTTCACATATTACAACTCACACCCGGGAGTCGTCTAGGCATGGGGTTGTGGTAAGTCTGAACTTTGCTGCAACTCATGGCTATGAGTTGTGAAGAAGTTGTGGTTCAGTCGTCAACTACACCTGGTCCCAGTTGTGATTCTATCTCGAAACCTATATTGATAGTCTAACACAACTCATGTAGAAGTTGTATGACATTCTCTCACAACTGTCTATGAGTATAGTAGAATGCAATAACACAACTCTCAGTTAAGTTGTGAACAATAATTTCACTACACCTGTTAGAATTGTGAACCTATCTTGAACAACTCCTAATTGAGTTGTGAAGACGTTCCTACACAACTCATACTTGAGTTGTGAACAATAATTTCACTACCCACCTTACTGTTGTAGCCCCTATCTTGAACAACTCCTAATTGAGTTGTGAAGATGTTCTTACACAACTCATACTTGAGTTGCGAACAATAATTTCACTACACACGTTATGGTTGCAGACTTATCTTGAAC
>JAJJMA010341461.1:0-10187 GCA_023529015.1 Papaver nudicaule
GATGGATATGGTGTCTTACGAACCTATGCAGATTTTCTACTCGTACATCAGTAGTTTGAGATTCAAGCATTTCAGTAACATGAATTGGTTCAGAAGAACTTATAATAGGTAATTGAAAGACAAAAGAAGCAGTTTTTGAAAAATAAAACTGTTTCTCATCAAAGAAAACATGCCTTGAAACATAAGTTTTTTTGGTTAGAGGATTAAAATATTTATAACCTTTATGAAGTGGACTATAACCAATGAAGACACATTTAACTAACTTAGGAGATAGTTTATCAGGTCTTGAATGACCCAAAAAGGGATAACATACACATCCAAAACTTTAAGAAAGGAATAATCTGGTTAGACACCAAATAAGGTTTCAAAAGGTGTTTTTAGATGAAGAATTTTTGTAGGAGTTCTATTTATGAGATAAGTAGCACACAGAAAAGCAGCATGCCAATATTCTTTAGGACATGAAGCATTAAACAACAAAGTATTACCCATTTCAAAAATGTGCCTATGCTTTCTTTCAGCTAGACCATTCTGTTCTGTGGTTTTAGGACAAGAAAGTCTAATAAGAATACCACTGTTCTCAAGACAAAGTTTAAACTGACCCTTTGCCAATTCAGCAACACCATTAACTTGAAAAGATAAGATCTTAGTGGAAAATAGATTTTCTGTTAGATTTTTGAAATGAGTAAAGCAATGAACAACATCAGTTCTTAGTTCCATTGGATATATCCAATGAAATCTACTGTAATCATCAATGAACAGTATATAATATCTATATCCTGAAATAGAAGGAATGGGTGCTGGACCCCAAACATCATAATGAATTAGAGCTAGAGGTTTTGATGCATGAGAAGAAGAGAGTTGAAATGGAAGTCTTTTGCTCTTAGCAAGCTGACAAGGATCACAAACAGACATATCAGAAGTTGAAGTTGTAACAATCTGTTTTTAAGATCTAAGATGCTCAACTATTTTCTTAGCAGGATGTCCTAATCTATCATGCCAAGTTTGTGGTGTAGCTGATAAAAATGCAGAATAGGAATATTGACAATTTGGAATGTGAGTGATAGGATATAAATAGTTATGTATCCTACCCTGAGCCGATAAAACATTACTTCTTAAGTCTCTAATTTCATACCCATTAGGATCAAATCTGAACCAACAATAATTTTCTTCTGTAAATCTGCCTACTGACAACAAATTATGCTTCATATATGGAACTAACATGACATTCCTCAGAGTAAAATTAGTCCTATGGGTCTGTAAATTTGAGTCACCTATAGAAGCAATTTGTAAAGACTTACCATTGCCAACCACCACATGCTCTTTGCCTTTGTAAGAAGTAGAATTCTGAACCAATGCTCCATCTGATGTCATATGAGCAATAACACCTGAATCTGAAAGCCATTGTGGATAAAAACGTGAACTTGGCACATCATGAGTATTTATACTATGACTAGAGTAAGCATATTGTCCTGACATTGAAGTACCAACTTCGTTATAAGAAGAATTATTCATTCCACCATTACTAACATGCTCATTAGACTGAAACCCATGAAAACCATCTGAAGTATTAGCAACATTTGAATGAAAACCTGAGCTCCCAGAAGTATTAGATGTTGGTGGAGGATGATATCTGAAAAATCATCTTGATGCCAAATGGCCAAATTTCTTGCATATCTGACACTTCATTTGAGAGTAATCTCTTATCTGACCATTGCTATTGTAACCAGAATTAGAATGGCCACCACCAATTCCACTAAACTGTCATTTCCTCTACCATTTCCTCTGCCACCATTTCCATTAAACTGGCCATTTCCTTTATTATTTCTTTGCCACCATAAAAAGCTGTATTTTGTCCATCATAAGTAGATGTATGTTCTTGATGTTGAGCACTCAACTATTGTTCATGGCTCAACAATCTTGGTTTGATCTCTGCAAAAGTAAATGGAGTTTCTCTATTTTGTGCTGAGACAACAAAAGTATCATATTATCTTCCTAACCCATTCAATACGTACATCATTAGGTCTGAATCTGACACTTTCTCACCAATTGCAGCCAAAGAATCTGCATTATTCTTTATCCCTGTAAGTAGACCAGTATTGTTTGATTTCCTTTCCTAACATTGTTAAGCTGATTTCTTAACATACACTTTCTTGCCACAAACTGATTTTTGAAAGTTGTTTCCAAGAAATCCCAAATTTCTTTAGCTGAACTTATGCCTAAAACATCACCAACTATAGCAGTAGTTACAGTTTGTTTAATACATCTTGCTACAAACCTATCCAGTTTCCTCCAGTACGTCCATTTAGGATTCACAGTAGCTATATTATCTACAAAAATTTCTTTCTGTGGTTCTACTTCTTCTCCACTTACATAACCATATAAATCTGTAGATATAAGAATAGATTCAAACTGATCCCTCCATAGCAAAAAATTTGTTGAATCTAACTTCAAACTAACAAAATTAGCAATGTTGTTGAATGGTAAAGAAAAAGCTGTCGAAGAATTACCAGAATCAGCCATTAAACCTCTATTGTTTTTATTGATACTGCTGTTGTTGAAGATAGTATTGTTGTTGTTGTTGTTCTGTTCTTGATGTAAATTGTTACTGAAATCGATATTTGATCTTTGTGATCTTGTTTGTACAACCATTAATTTGTTGAAGAAACTGGTTTTTGATTTCAAGAATCAAAATCTTGAAATCTCAGTGGAGATGAATTGAAAAATTATTGATTGTGATTCTGAAATTATATGAAAGAGATGTTGAGAATCAATTTTCCTTGCCCAAAAATTGTTGAAGTAAAATTGTTAGAGTTTTGATTTGATTTGTGCGGAAGAACCTAAACTGCTCTAATACCATGATAATATCAGTGAAACTAAGCAAAGTAAAGAATGAAAAATTGTATTAGAAAAGAACAGATGAAGAATTGTTATTACATGACGCAATTATATAGGAGCTGTCATAACAACCTGACACAACTGTTACATCGACTAGTTATACAGTAGACTAAAGTCAGTAACACTATAACACTATTATCCAATAGTTGGTTTGATGTTGAATGGAGGAGATGATGCCAATTTCAGGGTTTTGAATGATTATAAATGATGGGTTTGTTGCTTTGTTTGATGTATTGCGGGGAAGGAGTGATAGAGGAGTTAGAAGAACAGAATATACTGATCTTTGACAACATCAATTTTAGACCCGAAGTGTTTGATATAAAGCCAGAACGACCAGTGCCAAGTCTGTCAGTGACCAAACCATGGTCTGGTGTGTGTACCGTGAGGAAGTAAGAGTGAATTTTCCAGAGAAGAACACAGGGAACAATGGGTTGCTATTGAAATTGAAATTCATACAGGGAGGAAGCTTGGTTAATACCGTCGGTTAGTATCTTTGTCGGCCAGAGAAAAGAGGGTCGTATGAATTGATTTCTGGCGGAAGAATGGAGAATGGCTTGTCACTTTTCCACGACCGACAATTAAGAAGATAACTGGGCTGCTTACTGCACGGCCCAGAGACAAGTTTGGAAGTGTTAGTGGTTAGTATTTAGTAGGCTTCGAATGGACCTCTTTAAGACTTTCGAAACAGTTCGCAACTTAGTTGGTTAACGAAGAGAAGTTATATAAGGAGACAGAAACCTAATAGGAAAAGATCTTTGGACTACCGCAGAGCTATCTTTGGTTTTAGCTAGCGGCCAGAGAAGGGGGAAATGAGAGTTTGATGTTTGATTGTTGTCTTCTCTCGATGGTGTGCTAGACCCTGCGACTAAGGCAATGGGAGGAAGCTATTACCCCGTGTTCGATCGGTGACGCTTTAATGAAGTTCTAATATTTTCTATGCAATCGTTCGACTCATTCCATCACTGTTTCAAACTGAGTTTTTATGGTTTAATATGATTTTCTTAATTATTTGTTATTCGATTTTATGAGTTATGCTTAGGTTAAGTCATTTGATGATCCATGCTTAATGTTTACAAGTAATTTTTTCACATATAATTGATGAAAGTGTGAGTTAGGGTACAAAGGTTTAATGACATGCTAGAATTATTAGAATCTTTATATTTTGTTGTCGTTCAAAACATGTAGTGTAGTGAAAACCCTAGCCTTAGTTATTTTCATTACTAGTATATTATTCGATGTTTCATATTTATTTTCTCGTATTTGTTATCATTCTTTTACTCATTTTCTTAAAATCCCAAAATATCATTTTTGATTAATAAATTAGGAATATTAGTTACGGTAATTTCCACCGCTCCCTGTGGGTTCGACCTGTACTTGTCGTTGTCTACTAGTTAGACACTGCACTTGCAGTTATTTATTGTAGGTTTCTCAGCCTACCAAGTTTTTGGCGCCGCTGCCGGGGAGCGGTTGTGGAATATTGTGATTGGTGTTTTTAATTTTATTGTATATATTATTATTTTTTAATTTATTTTTATTATTTTTATTTTTTTAATTGTATATATATTTTTATTTTTATTTTTATTTTTCTTTCTTACTCATTTTCCGCTTTAGAATTTTTTCTTTCAGGTACCTTTTGCATATATGGAGCCTGGTGTAAATAATGATTGGAATTACTCTCACGGTTATGATCATTTCCAACCTTGTTATGGTTATTATTATTACCAACCGTACCCTGGTTGTGAGACACATTTTACTAATTCCAATTATTATTCATACACTTCTCAGTCGGAGTATGAGAGAGATGATCAATCGTACTGTGGTCCATCTGCGTCCTTCCTATCTTTGATGGAACAAATGAACCAAAATACTGAGAGGATGAAGAAAGATATTGAAAACTCAAGAGCAATTTGTGGTTGAGAAAAATGGATTACAAAAAGAACTTGCTCAATTATCTGCTCTAATTGAGGATCGTCGTCTCGATGAGGAAAGTTCAAATTTTTATTATACTCATGATATTGATAATGAAAACGTTATAAATAATGAGTTAGTGTGTGTTGAAAATGATGATGAACTTGATAATTGTAATTATAGGAATATAGATACTTTTATGACGTCTGAATTTGACATGTCTTGTCCAACTTCAGATCATATTTATGATTATTCTCCTATTCAAAAGGATGAGTTTTGGACTGGAAATGTTTATTTAGATGATGATAATGATTTAAAAGAACCTGTTTATACAGAGGATACTATTGTCGAGTTTAACAACTCAGAGACAGTTTTAGATTTCGAAATTCCTGTATGTCACTTTAAAGATGATAAGGATCTTGTCATACCAACTGAAGGTGGTGTAATTAGTCTAACTCCGGATCGTTCTAATGATCATTCACCTATTCAAAAGGAGGAGGTTATGACTGATGACACCATTATTCTAGAAGGTGTGACATATTTGTGTAATGACAATGATGTTTTTGAAGAATGTGCTCATCCATAGGTAACTGTATTAAAGTCTAATGACATAGAGACAATAGACTCTATATATAATGTGTCTTTTAAACATCTTTATTGTGAAAACCTTATAGATCCTTTAGACGACGACGATGATGATGATGTAATACCATGTCACTCATCCAATAGAGAAGTCACAATACCTAGAATTGTTAGCACAACTTTTCCGAAGATTCCTAATTTTGGATTAGAATTGCGTACTTCTCCTCTTTTACTGGATTACTTTGCTTCTCTTGACATTTTACATGTGCAAGTTTCACCAATAGTTTAAGTTCCCATCTATTGGGAGCCCCCCGACTCGTTTATTTTTCCTCTTAATGATATATCATTTGGAGAAACCAAGTTTGGGGGTACCTCTTCGATTTTGACAGCTTCATTTGTGCTTTGTTATCATGCTAATATTCGTGTGAAGTTGTTACTAGAATTGCAGATTGTCGTTTGGAGAGATCCCCAGATTTCAGATTGATAGTGTACGGGGAATCAATCTTGCAAGTCGCACTGACGACGTCAAAACCAAGTGCTTGATGAGAGTCAACTAATCTATTTTTTCTTCGTGGGAGTCAACCCACTCGATTATGCTTCATGGGAGTCAACCTATCAGATTTGTATTATATTCTTTCTCTTTTGTTTTATGTTTTTATTGCATATCATTGTAGGATAGCTTATTCTTGACTTAACATTGGATGAGTCAATTACATTGAGGACAATGTAACATTCAAGTGTGGGGGTAGGGTTCCAAAATTGATGTCAATTTTTTTCATATTCTTACTCAAAAATAAGGAAACTTGTGAATTATTTAGGACGAACACTGACCATTCTAAGTAGATGTAAGCAAAAACTCTTTAGCTATAAGAATTGATGTGCCCGCGAATGGTCTATTCATGTTTGAACGCATAACTTTATTCTATTAGGAACTTTATGTAACTATGTCTCGTGATCAGTCGTAACCATATTACTTTTTTATTTATTTTTGCAATTTTTGTCTCTAAGTGATTTGGTGGGGCACTTATCGCCGCTAAGATGAAGTAGAGTGGTTGAGATACTACCCAAACAAAAAAAAAATGCCCGTTGTTTGGTTTTGATGGTTATAAGAATAACAAAGATGGAAGGGGTTATTGCCAGAGCTCTCTGCTCAAACACTTGCGTAATAAGCATTATCCTAATGAGGAGAGCAAGGAGAGATGTTGCCAATTGATTTGCAGCAATTTTAATGTTTTCAAAGCTTGAGAGAGTACTTTACAAAGTATGCATATGTGGTTATATCCTCCTTGTATGCAGATACTTGCTTGTAGGAAATCTTGCAGGCATAATGGAGAAGTGATTCTACGTCCATGGAATGGGAAACGTGTGGACTTTTTGGTGCATGGAATCCCATGTCCGGCTCCATTAATTACAATGGAAAATGATGCTTCTGATGATGCGGCGGTTGGCAATGTTCTCAGCCTCAATCTTGAGTTGTTGGACCGAGTTCTGCAGAGCCAAATATGCATCGTCGCTAGTATCCCTGCTAAGTGCAAGCTTCTCTTTGTCAGAACCTTCAATGCCGTCATTCAAAGGGTTATTAATAATCCTAACGACATCTCTCTGTGGGTTCAGTTGCTTCTTTTTCCTATTTGCACTCTTCGCATTTACTTCCCCAAGAGTAGTACGGAAGAGCAATCCGGAAACATGAAAAAATTTCAGATTGCGGCTGTACAACTTGCCTTGTAAAAATGGTCTGAACCCAATGGTTGTGCCATCTTGCTCCATAGAGCTTTGGAGGAGCAAGCTGCTTTACAGGAAGAACGACAAAAGAACAAGGGTAAAAATCAGGAGAAGATGCAAGAAGATCAGGAAGCTCTGAACATATGACTTTGTCGTAAAAAGCTAAGCAATGGGCTCTACACAGCTGCTATTCGTACCTTGACTTCCAATATGGTGTGGCTCCGCCTAACTCAGCTGGGACTTTGGAAGAACTGCACGCCAAGCACCCTCGTCCAGCTCCTCCTTTGATACCAACAGATCCTATATATAGCACAACCACCTTTCATTGCTTCTAATGACTTGGTCGTGAACAAGCTGAAAAGCTTTCCCAAGGGGACCTCGTGCAGGAGAGACGGCCTTCGGGCCCGACATCTAGTCGATGCTTTGAGTGGGTCTGATGCTGCTGTGTCTGATGAGCTCATTAATTCCATTACCGAGTTGGTTAACATATGGCTTGCAGATGGAAATTTATTTTTTCGGATATATGTACAAAGGAAATATATTTTAGGGGTCCTACGCAGCTACCTAGCTGGTGAGCTAATGCTACCGCCCTGCACTCCAAGCAAATTGGCACCCGTTAGAAACCATAAAAAATTGCTAGACCACCGACCCTTGTTTACTAAAACCTTCTAAACCAATGCCAGGAAACGACTCGCAATTCGCAAATGACACCAATCCAACCACAACAATCATAATTCGCCCCCTTTGTATAAAATAAAAATAAATCATAATTCGCCCCCAGCCAGTAATCCCCCCAACCATCATAACTGGGCTCAGCTACTATGTCCTAGGTTTAAGCCTTAAACCCTAACAATCATAACTGGGCTCAGCTACTATGTCTTAAGTTTAAGCCCATCATTTATTGACATGAACGTCTCATCAGCCACCCCAAGTTGCCACCGACAACGGTAAAAAAAAGTAAAAAAGGTCAATATGTGCGATACCAAATCACAATGAGAACTAAGCAACAACAAGAGCCAACAACCACAAACATCTTTCCATTTTGTTTTCTTGTGAGTAGGCGACACTGTAACTTTGTACAGTATGATTTAAGGTAGTGTTGTGGCACACTCCTGGACACAACAGTCGAGTCAGTTCAATAATTCATCTAACTTTCATCTCCATTGTATTGAACGACAATGGATAAGATACAGCACAAGTATGTTGATGCAAGAGGTCTCAAGCTTCACATAGCTGAAATTGGAACAGGTGATCAAGTGGTTGTTTTCTTGCATGGATTTCCTGAGATTTGGTATTCATGGAGACACCAGATGATTGCAGTAGCAAATGCTGGATATCGAGCAATCGCACCGGATTTTAGAGGCTACGGGTTATCAGAGATTCCCCAAGAACCTGAAAACTCTACCTTCCTTGACCTTGTCCATGATCTGGCCGCCATCTTTGATTCCTTGGCCATCTCAAAGGTTCATATATGTAGAGTGTTTTTGAAAAATTTAATACCAGATTAGTCCTATTTGTAGATTCTTGATTTAACTTTTATGGTTTGTCTGGAACAGGCTTTTGTAATTGGGAAAGATTTTGGGGCTTCAACAGCTTACCAGTTTGCAATTTTACACCCAGAGAGAGTGATAGGAGTTGTAACATGTGGGATCCCTTATGTTGCTCCTGGTGGTTTTCAAAGATTCTTCAGTCTGGTTCCTGAAGGTTTCTACATTTCTAGATGGAGGGTAATCTAGTTTTTCTATCTTTGGCAAACTGCTTTGTTACAGTCTTGTGATGATTTACCAACAAATAACAAGGAATCAAGCTGCCAAGTAATCCTAATGGTGATTTGTGTGTGATTGTAGCAACCTGTGGGGAGAGCTGAGGCAGATTTTGGACGCCTTGCAGTAAAGAATGTAGTAAGAAACATATATGTGCTCTTCTCTAAGAGCGAATTACCTATAGCGGAGGCAGGTAAGGAAATTATGGACTTGGTAGACGAGTCACATCCTCTCCCATCTTGGTTCACTGAAGAAGATCTCTCAGCTTATGCTGCTCACTACGAAAAATCTGGTTTTCGTACTGCTTTGCAAGTTCCATACAGGTAAAGGAATTAGCACACCTACCAGTGAGGTCTTGATAAGCGTAGAATCATCTCATTCTCATATGATGTTGTTGTGATAGTTAAAGTTATGCATGTGTATTATATGTAGGGCACTTGAAGCACGCTTTCCTACAAGCAATCCAATTGTAAAAGCTCCAACGCTATTGATCATGGGTGGGAAAGACTACATTCTGAAACTTCCAGGAATGGAAGAGTATATAACAAGCGGAGCAGTGAAGGAACATGTACCTGATTTGGAGGTCAAGATTTTACCAGAAGGAAGTCATTTCGTTCAGGAGCAAAACCCAGACGAGGTGAACGAGCTCATCATCACCTTCCTTAAAAAATACGTATGATCTGGATTCCTATCAACTTTCAAGAGCTTCTATGAATGTGGTTTCACCTAGTTAATGTGTAATGTAATAAATCATGTAATGCAAGTGACTTGGGGATGATTTTAGGGATCAGTGGAGTCATCGGTTCGTTTATTGGACGAACGTTAGGGAGTCCTATTAAATTGTGGGCATCCAACTCAAAGCAATTGGCCATGAGTGGAGTGGCCGGTGGCCCATAGGATTATTAACTGCAGGATCTTAAAGTGCCCATACAATGTGGGACTAATAATTTCAACATCTATATGATGACTTCTGTATATTTGTCTGTCACAACAAATGCACAAGAAATTTAAAATCAGTTTACAATTTCTGCAATTTCAGAAACAATTGGAGACAATCGCACAAATTGATTACATACGTCTTTTACATACGATCTAATAAGCACATTTACAATTCAAAATTCTTTAAAAAACTAACTAGATCGATTAGACGATTCGGACGAAGATACAGGTCGGGTAAACCCATACCCATACCCGACCCCAAAACAATAACTGAACTGTAAACCCATACCTCAATTTCAACATCAAGTTTCGTTAAAAAAAAAAAAATCCGTTCCTGCAAAACCCTTTTTTTTCCTTTTCATTCAATTTCGCCATCAA
>JAJJMA010341476.1:548-11756 GCA_023529015.1 Papaver nudicaule
CCTAGTTTTGTAACCAAAAACAAAATCTAAATCTCCTCCTTCCACTATTCCCCATGTTTCACCACCATTACTGCCGGCACATGGGGTCGCCACCACCACCTCCGCCGCCGCCATCGCCACCACCTCCTCCCCAATGAAAGTGATGAAAATGAGTCCCTCCCTGAAAATCAGTTTTATTATTTAATTTTGTCTATAACTCAACTTTTATGCGTGGATTGTTTGATTGATTGATTAAGAAATAGGGTTCAATGAGATTTTCGTCTGGATTAAACCCTAGAAATCCAACCAAAATATTAAGTTTCCAGAATTTCGTGTGGATTAGTTCTGTATTGCATGCATTGTTTCCAGACGAAAAATTGAGTTTGTTAAATTATGTCACAACCAACCTAGCCGAAAATATGGTAAACTGTGAAAAATCCAGACGATTTTTAGTTTCGGTTTGATTATCTAGGTGAATTCCAGACGAAAAGTTGGGTTTGTTAAATTGTGTCACAACCAACGTAGCCGAAAATAGTGTAAACTGTGAAAAATCCAGACGATTTTTGTTTCGGTTGATTATCTAGGTCAATTCCAGACGAAAATTTCTCTGAAACCAAATTTGCTAGAGTCTGTATAGTTTCGACTGAAATTTCTTTCAAAAATCTAGACGAAACAGGAAATTACAGCACAATGAAAATTTCAATTTCCTGAAATTTCGGCTGGATTTGTTGACAAAAATCCAGACGAAATTTAGCGGTGGTGGTGGCGCCATTGATGTCGATAGTAGCGGTGGTGGTGGAATTGGTGCCAGTAGTGGTGGTGGTGGTGGCGTTGGTGCCAATAGTGGTGGCGGTGGCGGCTCTGGTGCCGGTAGTGGTGGGGGTGGCGGCGCTTGAACAGTTTAGTTATAATTAAGTAGGGGTAGTTTGGCAATTAAAAAATATTTGGATAAGGGGTTTTGGAAAAAGCTATTGGATACTCCTATTTTGTCTCATTATCCGGCTTCCCTACTAAATCAGACGGCCCCTAAAACAACGACTCTATTCCAGTGTCCATTAAATTGAGCCTATCAGGAGACCTCCTCCACAAAATTGATAGTACTAAATATTGAACTGGAAAGTAGGACTCTTTATCAGGGCCGTCTCATAGTTTCGGGAGGCTCTAGGCGAACTCACAATTTGGAGCCTTTGGTTTTGGTAGTGTTACGATGGGGTGGGCGGCCGAAGGCCGCCTATTTTTTTTTTTACCAAAAGGTGTTCGAAAAAACAAGTTTTCTACTATTAGTACCTTATAAATTGACTGAAATCAAACTTAGGTATGATTAAATTGGAATCAATGTGCCAAAATTAACTTAATGTGATTTGATTAGCAAAATTTTGTAAAAGAGTACCTAAATTATATTTCTTTCAACAGTTTAGATGTTGTGTTGTCACCGTTCTTCCGTGTGAAAGTGATAAAAAAGATTAAAAAATGGTCGAGGTGAGAAACATTAGGATTTTTGATAGTTAATTTACCTGGCTAATTCGGGGGCGAGCCCAAATTTAATGGGGGCGAAGGCGAATCCAAAATAGGGTCACAATGAAGTAAAGAGGTCATCCCATATGAAATATATTTTTTTAAATACAAAACAACCCTTGATTAGTAGAAATTAATGATATGATTAGGTGTTAACTAAATTTGATTAGCAAAATTTTGGAGGGAAAATTAGTGATAAATGATTATGTTTAGGATAAAAATTTGTATGATTATTATTGTTGAGAGAGATAGGAAAGTGAAGAAAAAGAAGGAGGTTTTGGAGGGAGGGAAAAAGGTAAGTGTTCATCAAAAATGGGTGATTTGGGAACTCAAATCGATGTGGGTGAAGCTTCAAAAGGTAGAGATCAACCTCAATCTAGTCTCGTCACGAAAGAAATGAAAATGGTAATGTTGCATGATCCACGAATTTTAAATGATGAAGAACGGAAAGCTCTTGCTTATGAAGATCCTATGGAGGGAAAAGAAGACCAAGAACACTCACATGATGAATCCACTGATGAAGACAATGAGGTATGCTTTCTAAAATGACATTTTCGTGTGGTGAATCAATGAGAATGCTAGAACTATTGAAACCCAGGACGAACATCGTCAAGCAATATGTCCAAAATTTGACGATATTTTTAAAATCGTCACGCAACACATGACGAGCTTGCCGAGTCTGTGTAAAAACACACTCAGAGATGATAACTCGTCATGGTTCAGCAATAACCTTGACGAGTTTGTAGCATGGGAAAGAGAACGTACTATTTTCTTCGGTAAGTCGTCGAGGTTTTAGGTAAAATCTTGACGATTCTGGGTAAGAGAAATCCATTGATCTGGTTGAAAAACTCAGTAACTCGTCAAGGTGGTCGTATAACATATGACGACACAACCCTACTTATGACTAAATCGTCATGCAGATATCAAACCTATGACGATTTTTTATGTTACATTTCCAACAATTGTTTGGTTTGCAGGACTCTGGTGATGACGATGGAGTGATAATCAGTCACATCCATCACCACGGTTTCAAAGGAGCTAACCAAAAAAGAAGTAATTGCCCATGGGATGCGGATGAGGATATGGATCTTGTGAAGAGCTTCATTCCTATCTATCATGAACGACCCAAAGAAAAATATTCAATGTTTTGGAAGAGAGTGAAGCAAATATACAAAGGACGCACCTCGAATACTAGACGTCGCAATTGGGTTCAGTTGGCTAATAGATTCGCCCACATACAGTCGCATATCCATGAGCATTATATAGTCCTTAATATGGTCCAAGAGACACAGGAGGACGGTGATAGGCCGATTGACGTGGTGAGTAGCTCAACATGCTTTCGGGATATAGTATTTCATCACTAGATATACACATGCGCACTAACTTAATTTGTGCTAATTACAGATCAGAGAATTTGTGTACGTTTGGGATGAGCGTAATGGCGATAGCGAGTACTGTTATAAGGAGCACAATACAAAGCTAAAGAAAAAAGCTCCTAAGTTCGTTAAGGGAGTGTTATTTGATGATGAAGACTTGGCTTACTAGCTTATTATGCAATCGTTGTTAACCACTTTTTGAATACTAGAGAGGGTAATATGTTTTGTGAATTGTGCTTATGAAGTGAGATCCCTTATGTCCCAACATTTTGCGGGTTTTGAACTTATATGGTAAATCGGCATGGTTTATGCCTAAACTGTGCCGACACTGAAGAAAATATGTATACACTGTAACTGTGAACTTATCGTCATGGTTTAACATACTACCGTGACGACTCATTTTGTAATTTTCAAAAAATTTGACCGTTGGGGTCTTGTTCTATAAAAAGAAACTCATCTCCAACACAACTTACCTCAAACTTCTTTTCTTCTCATTGTTCCAAAATACCAAAACAAGTTTCTTGTTCATTTGAAGGTGAGAAATGGCCGGATATGGTGATGGAGTATGGGAAGAGAGCGAGGATGTAGAGCTTGTCAAATCATTCGTTAGGGCATTCATTGAAAGACCATATGAAATGTACTATATGTTTTGGAAGAGGGTTAAGGAATTCTTAGAACAACACTACGGCAATTATAACCGGCGCAAATGGACACATCTTGCTTTCCGCTTCGAACGTATCAAAAGGGATATCATCGGGTATAACAAGATTGTGGAAATCGTTAACGAACACTACCCTCAATCTTCTCGCAAATTCAAGGTGAGTAGTTATCTAGTTTCTTAAAATTTGCTAACGAAATTTTGTGTATGTTAATCTAACATGTCACTCATTCACCTCTAGAAAGAAAGAATCAATGCTCTATGGGAAATTCGTAATGGTGAACGTGCGTGGATGTTCGGGAAGTGTTTGAAAGTGTTGAACAAACGTGCTCCAAGGTTCATGTCCGATTATATTATGTACGAATTTAGCGACGACGCGTACTAGGTGGTGTTCTTTAGAAAAGAAATGATGTAATGTGCTTTTCCTACTAGAAATGTAATGTGGTTTTCTACCTTATGTTAATGAAATGAACCTTCTTGTGAAAATCGTCATGAATATTACATACGTAATGATAAATCGTCAAGGAAACACCAAATTTATAAACAATCGTACTGCTTTTGATTGGAATCGTACTGCTTTTTAATTTTATCTTGACGATTTCTGAATTAGAAAACGTAAATCGTCAAGTTATCCTACCATACCATGACGATATAGTATCTCCAAAAATATAGTCCCTGTCCAAATTTTAAGGAAAATCGTAATGGTTTTAGGCAAAATGCGTGACGATAACTTTCGAAAAATTACAAATCGGCAAGGACTTTATCATTACCTTGACGAGTTAGCGTTAATAATTTGAGCAACAATCAAGTAATACCAATATTATTCAAAACAAGATAAGATGCATTACATAAAAACAAATAAAAATCAAAGCATTACATAGTTAATTCCAATTGATCTTACATGAAGACACTTACTCTTTATTATAACAATTATTAAGAAAAGTGTTAAGGAGACGGTAATGTTGTTCGAACTCGAAGTTCTTTCCTTTCCAACGAGCCCATTCCTTCAATGCCCTAGCCAGAATTTCATCATCGGTATCTTCCTTGAAAATATCTCGGACTCCTCAGGTGCATAAATTCGTCGACATTTTTGTGTATTACACTCCATCGCGCTGACAACCCATTTACATCTCGTTCAAATTGGGTACATTGTTCGTCGAAGGATTCTTTAACGTAACTCCACAATAGTCCCCAATTGATCCCAAAACGACTCCGTTTAACTTCAGCCGGTTTTGGATAGTACAACATGAGATATCTACAAAAACAATGATCTTCATGCCACGTAAATGGAGCACAACTTGGTTTCTTTCGTGTTGAGCGAGGAGGAGATAATGGTTTTTGAGATGGAGTACACTTATAATAATATTCATGAACTATCTTATGAGTGATGTTTCGATATTGAGATCTGCGAGTAGGAGATGCCGGAGGAGGACTATCTTCGAGATTTGCGGTTTCTGAGGATGCACCTGACATTGTAGAAGTGAAAAAAAACAAAAATAAACTAGATTGATTGGGATGATTGTTTGGGATGAAAGGTTCTCTTTATGTAGATAAGTTCTCAACGGATATATTTTTTCAAAAAACTAGTCGTTATGGAGTGTAGACCGAATGTAAGGAAAAATACAATTGAAAAATTCTTATAAGTTTTAACGAATCGTCAAGTAAATTTGAAACTTCTTGACGATATTCCACGAAATCGTCAAGATAATTTGTAACTCCTTGACGATTTAGAATTTGAATCCAGCTTTTGGGACCTGTAAATATTTGTGAAATCGGCAAGGAATTGCCTGAACCCTGACGATTTATGAATATAAATTTCAAACAAATTCATACTTGCATTTAAACCAAGCTCCGTCCAAACATCTTAAGTGTCATGAGGAAGAAACCATGATGAAATCCAAAATAAAACATACCAAACCATAATATCATCCTAACACACATTGGTAAAATCAACCACTACCCTCACCTTCGCCACGACCCTTGGCACGAGCTCTTTTGGAAGTTTCTCCTCGCTTACTCTCCTGAGTGGCAGTAGCTGAAGGACAAACTCTCTTCCTTGCATTGGCTACTTTTTTAAACATGTTGGTAGCCTCAGGAACATGCAAGTGTCTTAGGTGATCAATATGAAGCTTTAGTTCTGTAGGAGTCATGCCCTCTCCATGGTCCACCTTATTTGTCAGTGGCTTCAACACAACATCCAAACGCTCCATCTATTTTAAGGAATACCAAGTAAGTCATACCGACATAAATTTGGTTCACAATTTAAACAACAAAAGAGAGACCAAATTAACTTACGAATAGCTTGTATAAGGAAGAATCATCAAGAGAAGGTGCAGTAGTGATCTTTTTTCCTTTGCCACGACCACGCTGGACAACTTGTTCCCTACGAATTACACGGCCGTGACTCCAACGGTTGTACCACTCCATGTAATCATCCGCGCACTCATAACCATGGACGACAGCATCCCAAATCCATCATACTTGATGACTTTGTCGTTGGTTCCAATGATCATCTGATATGGCTTTTTTGTAGGCAACCGTGATTGATTTTGTGTCGCTGTGGCTTTGCTCGACGTCAACTGGGTTTTCTGCAGCGTTATAATCTGTTTCTATCCCTTCTTCGGTACTTTCTTGTATAAACCCAAGTTGTCTCATGAATCTCGCCGGGGCATGCATTGTGTGTCCAAGAGGGTGAAACAAGGGGCCATCGTACTTACTTAGCGGGTCCCTCTCCTCAATGAAACCCTTCTCCCTATCCTCTCTGTAGGGGTCAAAGACTACATCACTTACCTTCATGTTGTCCAACCTCTCTCGGACCGTTAGAAGCCAACCTTTCTTGCCCCTTTCTTGATCCCCAGTGAAGATATACTTGTGCCCTCTCGCCATTCCCGGTTTCTACTTGGTATTGATTTTCCAATCCTCATTGCCTTCCATCAACTTTGGGAAGTGTTCATATATCCACACCTAAGATCAATGACACATATGTATATATTGTCACGTTGATGTTATCAAGAATTTGGCATTCAAAAGTGAAAAACAAAATGCATAATTACCTGCAGTAGAGATGTGTTGCCATTGAGTTGGGAAGTGAAGCTTCTTGATGCCTTTCTCAGCTCGGTGTTTAGGTGTGAGACAATTGCGGTAGCCCACGAATACTCTGCAATCTTATCCAAAGGATGCAGTAGCTGCAAGAAGTTCGCATTCACCCTGTTCCCGGCAGAAGACGTAATATACAAATGGATAAGACGTATAACAGATAAGCCGCTGCCGAAGCTTTGACTTCCTTCTCATCCAGAGGCCCCCCTTTCTTTTTTTCTTTAGCAAGGGTTCCTTCATACCTTGCCCTCAATTTCACAAGGTTGATCTCCCTAATCCTTTTTTTTGTTGTTGAACTATTCATGAAGAAATAGTCAATTTCCGCAGGAGTCCAATCAAACAAGTTCTTGCACAATTCATCAAGCTTGGTAAAATCGAGTCTTTTGGTGTACTCATCGCTGGTGGACTTCCCGGCAATTGACAATTTCAGAATCTGTTGAGCGTCGTCGGGAATGATCGCCATCTCCCCGAATGGAAAGAGCATGGTGTCTCTTTCCGGATAATACCTCTCGCACATTGCCGAAACTGTCTCTACGTCATAGTTCACAACCGAATTCTCTACAGCACCATACAAACCAGAAGCTTTAATAATTTTTTGGACCCCCTCACATTCCTTTTCAAAAGCCCACTTCCTCATATTAAAATAATTAGTTTGGCGCCTAAGAAGACGTGTGGCGTTCTTATGATCCTGAAAGATGAAAACATAATGAGATATATTAACATCTAACCTAAGATATCAACACAATGAAACACAAAAGAAGTTGACATTAACATTACCAAGGTGGAGTAGATGGTACAAGCTCACGAATCCTTGTAACCAAAGAGAACTTGTCCACCATCCGCAGGTAACCCATGAGGTCCTCCCTCTATTATGAGGTGTGGTGCGGGAAGGTGCGCAGCTCTATCCCTCGGTTTCTTCTTCACCTTTCCCTTGCCCTCAACGACATCCCCATTTCTCTCATTATCTTTAGGGTGTTCAACCAAAACACCTTTATCATTACCCTCTTCTTCTTCACCCTCTTTTTCTTCTTCTTCTTCTTCACCCTCTTTGGTGGCTTCATCTTCTTCACCCTCTTTGGTGACTTCATCCTCACCTTCGTTGTCACCTTCATCCTCAACATCATTGCCATGTTCATTTTGGTCGGGTTCAACATCATCACCACCGTCATGATGGTTATCACCGGGTTCGGGGATAGAAGAAGGAGTGGGACATGACATTGAGGAAAAAGCCGCTACATCGTGTGTGGTAAGACCACGAAAATTTCCAGCTCCCAAATACTTTGTTCTGCGAGGATTTGATGGGGGAGTGTCAAGGGGGAGTTTGATATTCTTCTTCTCTTTCAACCTAACAACACAAAAATTTAAAACATTTATTAACATCAAACTCGTCAAGGTTATACAGCATAATACGACGATTTAAAAATTTATGAAGAAAATCGTCAAGCTTTTGGGAAATACTTGACGATTCACAAGTGAAACAGAAAATCTCGTCAAGGTTTGATGCCCAAAAGCATGACGAGTTGTCATAAAATTTGGACAGTGAGCATGTTTTGGGAGGAGCAAAATCATCAAGCTATTCCAGCCTATCTTGACGACATGAATTCACCTTATTCCACCAAAATGCAAAACTATATCGTCAAGCTAATCCAAAAAGCTTTCCGATTTTTGGCAAAATTTGGACAGTGAGCATGTTTTGAGAGGACCAAACTCATCATGCTTTTCGCACATTACTTGACGATTTCATGTGTACCCTTCTTCTCCAAAAATTCACAAGGCTCAAATCGTCAAGGAAACGATGAATACTATGACGAGTGTTCGCATGCAAAGGAAATAGTCTAAGTTGCAGAAGAATTCTCGTCAAGCTTTTTGAAATAAGCTTGACGAGTGTTCATATTTTTTTCCCTGAAACTGCAAACTCGTCAAGCTCGATGGCTCAAGCTTGACGAGTTTTCTACTGTGAGTGCGAAAAATTTGTGTCTTACTCCCTAAACTCCATCGAAACATAATAAAAGTTACGTAAAGGGTGATTCAAGTAACTTACCTTCTCAATCTTGCCATTTCTTCCTCGTTTTTATCCCGTTCTTCCGGTTCTTCTTCAACAATTTCTTTTTCGGTTGAGGTGGATTCTGAAATTGTTTTTTCAATCGATTTCCCCTTCAAACGAATGAGGAGTTTTGGTTTTTCTTTGGTCATCTTTGTAGCGTATTGAAGAATTGAATCGGCGATGAAAAAACTCGAATCGTCGATTACCACGATTAATTGAATTCGAAAAAAAATTTAGGTCGTCACGGTTTTTGTTTTTGAAAGGGTGGGTTTTTGTTTGTTGTGAAGGATAAGTAGTAGAGGAGGGTATTAGAGGTTTTTGATTTTTGAGTTTTAATTTTTGATTAAGATTAATTTGGTATTTAAAATTAAGTATCAGGGACATTTTAGTATTTGCACATAATTTTAGCACCCCTTATAAACTGGGGTGGGATATTTGAAATAGTGCTCGCCCCTATTAAATTTGGGCTCGCCCCCAAATTAGCCAGGTTAATTTAGTACCCAAGCTTGGTATATATAAAAGCAAACAAAGAAATATTATTGTTTAGCAAAAAAAAAAAAAAAAAAAAGAACAAACAAAAATTTTGGGCCCCCAAAATTTGGGCTCTAGGCCGTCGCCTAGACGACCTATAGGATAAGACGACCCTGCTCTCTATCTCTATCGAGTGCCAATAGAGCACCTAATAAAGAACATCATGATTGCAAAATGCAGCTAGCTTAATAATATCACATCAAATCTCTTCCCGTAATGATACCAGTGTGGCCTGAGCTAGAAAAGTGTGACCTGAGCTGGAAACTCGTCAGCACCCATTTCTTTAGCGATCTAAAAAAAGAACAACCACTAAAGATCAAACCGTAACATATTTCTTAATGGATTACTCTGGTAAAAAACTCCTCCTGATAGTCCTGCAGCTAATATTGAGCATGCATGGGAAGACAATTTGCAGCTAATATCCACAAGTCGAGTGCACGTGCGTTGCACGTCAAACGTTGGGTTTCGAATGTACCCATGTCCCGGTTAGATAATGTGCTTGGCTTGATATGCAAGGCTATCGACAATTCCGAATTAATTCTAGATTAAACAGTGATTCTTTGTATAGAGGAGTACCACATCTGAGGGTTTAAATAACTAAAGCATTTGCCTAACACTATTTGAAAAGCCTTAAGCAAGAGTTTAAATGAAGACGTTTTACTCATTAAGACCGGTGATCTCCTTGCAGTAACTCTGAACAATCCATAATTCACCTATAGGTATACAACTCAATAACTCGTGACCGTTGGTTATTAGTTCTCGGTATCAAACTTAGTCTTGTTGCCGCTACTTTTAAATCCGGTCACCTTCCCAGGCACCACAAACACGTTGGAACTGCAGAACTGCATACTGAGGTACGGAATAAGGATTCAAATAGATTATGTCTGACATCCATGCACTTCGATGACAGGCTTCAGATCTATCATCCTTATCAGAGTCGCGCAAGTAATTTCAGTCAGAATTAAACACTGACCCAACCCTCTAATTACAATAAAAATATGGAAAATTAGACCAGATAAAAATTTGTTATTCTATTTGAATCCTTACCTCATAAAGAAGAGTTGTTTGACAATAACCATCAACAGAAGCATCCTGAAACTTACAAAAATATGCTACTATTATGGTCCAGTAGAAAATTTCTATCCTATTAACAAATGAAAAATCAGTTAAGCATTTCTACAAACACTTAGACTGCACTATTAAAGGATTACAGTCTAACCATAAAAATCATTTCAGAAACAATTACAAAAACAATGCACTATGCATCAACATTTAGACTGCACTATGCATCAACATTTGAAACTACAATTACAAAAACAATCATCTTCACCGTGTTAGGTTTCAAATGTATAACTATACAACATAAAGTATTACATTCAAATCTTCAATGACGATACTCTGAAATTTCTTCTGAAATGGAAATGAGGGTTTGCAATTTCGAAGAAAACCCAAAAAAGAGAGGAACCCAGGTATTCGATTTATGACATTTTCGTTTTCATCATTTTCCCTTGTTAAATTTGTAGAGAAGTAAAGAAAAGGGAATTCTTATTTTTTATCTTTCAGCTTTTTTAGTTACAGGGTCGATCCCTATGTCAGTGGTCATTGTTACTCTTAGATCTAACGGCCGGCCCAAGTCTGAGGAACGGCTGAGATTAAATTGTGCGTGAACGAGAAAATGTGCGCAAACCAAAATTGGTTAACCAATTTCTAAGATCTAACGACCGAATTTTAATGTCATTAAATCTAACGGCTTAAAGCCTACCTGGTTTCAATATCGGATAAAGTTTTAATGTTTTGTGGTAAACGCCTTAAAAGGGGGGAGATAGTTACAGCTCATGGCTCCTTTACAAAGTCTGATTCAGGCCAAAAGCAAACAGATTCAGGGCAGCACGGCGGGCAACCAGTCCTCACGTTCTGACAAAACACTTTAGATTCCATCACGTGCTTCTTCACGCGTTTTTCTTTTTCTCACTCCTCTCCTCCCTCCTCTTCTTCTTGCCCTGGACCGG
>JAJJMA010341479.1:0-10614 GCA_023529015.1 Papaver nudicaule
AGGTGGCGAGCGCTGAACCGTTGGAAAATAGATTCCACCAGTTCATTCTGTTACTTTAACAGTTAGGGTATCAGTTACGCAGACGCAACAGCGCTGGCTGTTTCAAAACAGTTACGAAAACTGCCAGCTGGCAAACGGATAAACCGTTACTGCACAAAAACCGTTGGGTATAAATGTTGCTGTTAAGAGTTGTTTAATCCGTTGCTGCCCACCGTAACTGGTAGACCGTTACAGTAGGTTGCCACGCGGCACGGTATGATGGTATGCCTCATCCGTGACAATATTTACTGCAACAGATGCATGTGTTGTTGTAATCATAATTACATCAACGGCAGTTCCGTTGCTGTAATTATTGTAACGGCAACAATAACGGCGTCCCGCCAACGACCACTCGTCGTTGCTTTTATTTTTGGCAACGACCCTGGGCCGTTGCTAAAAAGGCAATTTCGTGTAGTGATAGGACTGAGGCAAGAGAACGACAAGCACGATCCCGAAGTTACCAAACCAGAGGAGATGACAAGGCCAATTCAGAAGCACCACGGAGTTATTCTTCGCTAAGGAATAGGATTCGGGCACCACCACCCGTATGCATACCAGGAGGATACCAAGGAAGGATCGACTTGCTGCCAAGGGAGATCCACAATATTCCAAGTCATTCTGTCTCATATGGAAGGACATGCCAAACATAGAGCCACGGGACGCAATCTCAACAGCGAGGAGAGACGATAGCACCGCCACAGATGGGAGAAATAGCCACTCAATTGAAAGCCATCATGGACTAGTTGGCAGATTTGAAGTCTAAGAAAGGAGGATACAAATTGGAGGAAGCCAGAGGCTAGGACAACCCCTCTATCTGTCAGGCTCGAACGAAGTAAAATACCACTGAAGTGCCCTTTGCCAAATTCGCTTGTTATGACGGAACTACCGACCCGGCAGCACACCTGAAATACTATCTTCGGGTGCTGGCCTACTGGGATACCAATGACGTAGTATTGTGCCGGTATTTCCCATCCAGCCTTACCGGCATAGCACTGGTGTGGTTCGATAACTTGACATCGCATTCAATAGACTCTTTCGAAGATCTATCTGATATCTTCGTGGAGACTTACATGTACAACAAGGCTACTAAGGCAGGGATAGATAGAATATTTGCATTAGCCATCGGGCTATGAGAAACACTTCAGGCGTACACGGAGAGATGGCAAAAGGTGTGTCAGGCGATAGGATAGGTTAACCCGGAGATTAGCATTAATTTCTACAAGTTCGGGTTGGATAGAACATCTTCTATCTTCGTGGAATTACATGCTCACACACCGGCGACTGAAGGAGAACTTTGTGTCATTCAGGACAAGTACATCATATTGGAGGACATTCAAAGTGACAACCCGCACGCACAAGATCAGAGTATCCCACAAAGAGCAAACTCGGTGGAAGCCGTACCAGAAACAGGAAAACGCTCAGCAGAAAAAGACGTCACCTCTCGCTACGAAAAGAAACCCAGGTATAAGATGCAAAGCCAGGAGACGGAGGAAGGAGGGACTACGCGGATATGGTCTATTCCAACTTCACCTTGCCACTTTCGGAGATTCTGAAGAAATAAGGAGGACGACAGGATTTCACGTATCCATCCACCCTAGGTAAGCAAAGAGACGAAACCAAGAGCCACAAGGATTACTGTGAATACCATCAGACCCGAGGGAAGGATACCGACGCATGAAAACACCTAAAAAACAAGATCCAGAAGTACATCAATCAAGGAGACTTCAGACAATATGTCATGTTACCCGGGCAGGCGGCCCCGGCAACGAACATAACAGCGCAGGAAAAAACGGTACGGCTACCCGAAGGTTACAAGTCACTCAACATGATCACTTTCCAGCAGAAGAGTAAGCCCTCGCTACCAGGAGACATATGCAACAATTTAAGAACAAGGAGGCGAACTACGGAGCATGAAGTATTCAAGTTAAACGGAAGGCTAACTGACAAATGAGAGGAATGGATGGCGACTCCGCTCACCATTCTCCACCAAGGACATCAACCAAGATGTCGAAATGCATAAATACCCTCTGGTGGTTACTTTACCAATCCACAGATGGAACGTTTCTAAAATATTAATAGATGGAGGAAGCTCTCTTAACGTTGCTTTTCTATGAACCTTATCTTCGGACGGGGTTGAAAGACGGGCAAATGGACGCATCTACATGTACGATTATGGGTTCAACGGACCCACATCCAAACCAAAGGGAGAAATAGTTATGCAGGTAGACGCAGGACAAAACCATGGAAAGATTCAGCGTTGTCGATTCACCCTCACCATATAACACCATTATGGGAAGACTCTGGGTCCATCGTCTGAGAGGAACCGCTTCGACGTATCACCAACACCTAAGATTTCCCACCCCCTATGGGGAAATGGAGATCAAAGGAGACCAGCAGGATGCACGAAGGTGTGATGCTGCCGAAGCCCAATATCACAACGAAGTTCAAGAAGCACTTAAGAAGGATACAGGGAAGCGAAAGGAAGAGGAAAAGGAAAAGCGGTACGAGGAATGCAACGAGCAAATCAAGGAGGCGAAGGCGGCATCATTACTCCCATCTGTAATGATGGCATCAACCTCAACTGGGGACAAATAACAATTACAGAACGTCACTCCCATAGGAGCCCCGAAGCAACTATTCTCGTCTGTCGAGCCAACGAAGAAAATCAACATTGGAACTGAAGAACGACCACGAGAGGTAAGCATGGGAATACTGTTGGAGGAATCTATGGAAGTGAAACTGAAAGAGTTACTGAAGGAGTACTTGGAGATATTTGCGTGGACGATGAAGGATATGCCAGGGATAGATCCGTTGGTGGTATCCCATCACCTTCGGATAAATCCGGACACACCACCATTCAAGCAGAGGATAAGGAAGGTAGCCCCCATATATCACGAAGCAGTGGAAAAGGAGCTCCAAAATCTGATGGACGCTGGATTCATCAGAGAAGTAATGTATCCAACTTGGGTATCAAACATGGTATAGTACCGAAGAAGAATGGAGGCGTAAGAATTTGCATCGATTTCAGCAATGTTAATAAAGCCTGCCCAAGCGACAGTTATCCCTTACCAAGCATTGACCAACTGGTCGATGCAACCTCAGGCCACGAGCTACTATCTTGTATGGATGGCTACTCGGGGTATAATCAAATAGCCCTGGCCGAAGAAGATCAAGAACATACTGCCTTCTTTACTCCGAGGGGGTTGTATTGTTATACAAGGATGCCTTTCAGACTAAGAAACGCAGGATCCACCTATCAGAGACTGGTGGATAAAATATTCAAGCAATGGATCGGAAAAAACTTGGAGGTATAGGTTGACGATATGCTCGTCAAAAGTCTGAAGTCTAAAGATCACTTGGCGGATCTCAGAAAAATATTTGAAGCCATGCAGAGTTGCAAAATGAAGGTAAATCCGAAAAAATGTACCTTTGGAGTAACCTCCTGTTTTAGGGGTAAAACAATAAAGAGAATCTGAGGGGTAAAGTGTAAAGTGTAATGATGTAATATGAGATTGTAATGGTATTCGAGAGGTCAAGATCGAACAAGACTCGCCTAAACCAAGAAATGGCCGTTCGAGTATTGCTTCAGTTACAAGAAGAGGAAATAGGGTTGGTTTAGGGAGGGAAGCAGAGAAATATGAGATCAGAGAATTGCTATGATTTCTATGATGTTGTGATTAAAATTGCTAAAAGAATGGATATTCAGTTCTCACTAGATATTGAATGCTGAATGAGAAGAGTTAATCAATTATCGATGAGATAGATTGATTATACTTGCACTGTATTGAACTTGTTGAACTTGTCTGTTCTCGTTGTTCTGTCTTTCCAACTGGTCGAGTGACCTATTTATAGCAATATATTTCCAACTGATCTCGTAAGAAGTGGAAGAAGTGGAAGAGTGGGAGTGTGGAGTAAGTGGGGCAAGTCTTGCGCCTAATATTAGGGAAGAATAATAGCCCACTTTCTCATCCCCTCTTTTCAGCAACGTTCACACGACTTAGTTTCTTTCCCGTTGAGTGATTGAACCGTTGCAATCACACGTGCCGTAGACCACCAAACCAAAACCCTAAAGAATATCCCCCCATGTAACTTCTTGATTCTCGTAAGATTTGTTAAGTATCGAATTATTCGTTAAGTCAAAGCTGACTAAGAGCAAGTCGTACCAATTACTGGTAAACTCAGGACTTTGCGTAAAAATAGAGATTTAAGCGATAAGCTTTTATGTCTCTTTTAAGTTTGGTCTAAGGATTGAGCCGGGAAATCGCCATTTAAACCAATGAGAGAAGTCTAAGGATTGAGCTATGCAATCGCCATTTAGACTGAGAGGATTTCAGCAACTCTCTGTGGCAATAATCAAATAAATACGACTTTCAATTTGCCATAAATATGAGAAATTGGCTTGTGGCATGTAATGCACCAATTCTCTGAGTAATGAAGACATATGAATGTCCAAAATAATATAAGTCATAGCCATGAGCCATGATTAAGAATTATAGCACTGAGTATAGAAGCAAGTCTATAATCAGGAAAACAGACGAGTCATGCTAATACAGCGTAGCCATAATCAAGAATGCATAAGCATTGCCAATCCAAGGCCTAAAGATATGACACATGAATGATAATAAGCTATGTTACATAGCATAATAATCCTATTAGGAAGTTAGACATAGGATGTAAGAGGATGGGCCATAACATTACGTTATTTTCAGATTTTTGGACAGTTTGCACGTCATCCATTCCAAAAATCACCCAGGCCAGCCTATATTAGCTAAAATAACGAAATTTTAGTATGTTATGGGGAACTCACGGAGGAGAAAATTTCGTGAAGGAAGCTTCTCATAATTATTCACGGATTGGGCTGTAAATATCGTACTTTGAGGCAATTCGTAATCTGCCAGATTTCCGAATTTGATTAGGAAACTAGAATATCGTGGATTCAATAAAGCCCGTAATCATCTAGAACTTGGATCAGCGGGATCCATAAGTAGAGGCGAGGCTAGGGAAAGAGATATTTCAGCTCTAGGAAGGCAAGGATAGCCGTGAGCAAGAGAATGGCCATGGGCCTCCATGAGCGCGATCTAGGGATGACCATGAGGCCTCCACAAACTAAGCTAGGGACAGCCATAAGGCCCCCACGAATTAAGCTAGAGCATGGCCGTGAGGCCTCCAAAGGTTAAGCAAGGGATGGGCGTGAGCCCCCAAAGGCTAAGCTAGGGCATGGCCGTTAGCCTCCAAGGATTTAGCCAAGGCATGGCCGTGGGCCTCCAAGGATTTAGCCAAGGCATGGCCGTGGGCCCCCAAGGATTTAGCCAAGGCAATGGCGTGAGCCCCTAAGGATTTAGCCAAGGCAATGGCGTGAGCCCCCAAGGATTTAGCCAAGGCATGGCCGCGGGCCTCCAAGGATTTAGCCAAGGCATGGCCGTGAATTACCTAGGGTGTAGCGTGAGCAAGGAAGGATGGGATGGTCGTGGGCCACCCATCATGGACGTGTTTTAGGTTAGGGGGACAAAGGGGATGGCGAGCTAGATGAGACACATGCATGAGCATAGGCTAAGGCGCGTGCACAGGCACAGGTGCATGCATAGGTATTTTACGTGTAAGCTAGGGATATGAACCAAGCTACTAGGCTATAGTCGAGAAAGATCAAAATATGGCTAATGGTAACCAAATATCTTATCCCATTATAAAATAAATCCATACCTTGTCTCGAGCTATTCCAGGATGTCAGAAATTGATGCAAAATTACTCTTGCGACCTCCTCGCCAAAAACCACCATCAACATTTAGTCCCTTGCGCAGCATGGAACCGTGAGTGTTCCAGAGTGAGCATAAGTTGATGGACTAGCCACATCTGCATAGACCCTTTAATCGCGAACATGAAGCCCAAACAGAGCCTAAAGACCAAGCATGCTCAAACAATATCCAGTCCTAATCAGATTAGGACTCCACCCAAGGACCGTGCGTGTGTATATATATATCACGCAAAAAAAAATACGTGAGTTCTTGCCCTCTTTTCTTGAGCTTGTTCTTCCCCTTCCCCACAAACACAGAATTTTGTAGATTGGAAGATTAAGATGGCTGACTGTGGATACCTATAATTTGGCTAGGTCTTAAGAGCCTATTAAGGCTCCAAAAGCCCATAAAAAGAGCCCATATAGAAGTCAAAATGAGTCAGTCAAGGCAATAAGACTATAAGTCAAGATAAGCTTTAGAATAAAGGAATGGCATTTTTGTAATAAAGAGTTTGTGGGACACATGTCAGGATAATATGAGAGAGAAATCTCTATAAATATCAAGGGAAAAGTGCTTGGAAAGGGGATCTCACAATTTTGGTTTTTTTTTTCTCTCTCTCTCTCTCTCTCTTTCTCTCTCATGGCAAAGGGGCTGTTGTGGTTAGGAGGAGGCCTCGAACCTACGGTATTAACATTTGGCGACCACAGGCGGAGCCTATTCTCTAACCCAGCAGTCAGCAGCGCTCTAAGAAGTTTGTACCCTTAACCACGTCTATATCGCCAGCCGCCGTCATCAAACCCCACCTGCGCCCATCTCACTTCGTTAAATTGTAGCTTTGCCCGCATCTGTCACTTTTCTCCGCGTTTATCTCTCTTACATGTTCTCACACATTCCGCGCCTATCACAAAGCAGCTGACAGTGACATCCACTCGTATCATTTTGAGTGCTTTCTTTTACACTTCACGTCCCCATTTGGGCCCTCCAACAACAACCATTCTCTCGGAATTTTTGTTTCTCCCTTCCACGCGTCTACTGCCATCAGCTTTACCTCACTACTCGCAAGCCACGTACATTAAAGTCTTATTCAAATACCGCTAGCGCTCACCTTGCTCCTCTAAGTCCGCCATCGTCAAAAAGCGCTCATCATCAAAGCTTACCAGGTCTCACCCGCGCCCATCTCCCTCGTCTGCGTTTACGACCGTCAAAGGAGAGCATATCCAATCATAGCGGCGTTGTCTCATTCCCACATCCCGGCCATACTCGGTCCGCGATTCATGCTTCTCCTGTGACGATACAAGCACCACTTCTGCCTCGGCCTAGAGGATTCCCCAATACGCCGGCCGCTCTTTTCCGTGTCTAAGCTAAGTATTCTCTTCTCATTCCCTATTTCACTCGAGTGCATGCTTTGGTTTGAAATTTCGAATCACAATCAGCAGCACATTAATTTTAATATCACTGTTAATTTGCTCTTGGACAATCACATTCGACAAGCGCGTACGACATGACCGCGTCAGTCTTACAGTAAATTCAAACTTTTCCCGCCAAAATATAGCTCAGTTTTTAACCTCGTCCACTTTTTCATTATTTTTCATTAAATTAAGCTAACACCTCCGTCAAATTCAAACTTTTCCCGCCAAAACATAGCTCAGTTTTTAACCTCGTCCACTTTTTCATTATTTTTCATCAAATTAAACCCCCCGAAATAATCTGCTCCAGCACCACAACACCGCTACATCAAAGAACCGAGTAAAGGAAACCATTCAATCGACTATCAAAGGTGAAGCCGGAAACCCACCTCGGCGATAGACGCAGACACATGGAAAGAGAGCCATCCCTACGGTACCTGTTATATATCCATGGCGGAAAAGAGGAGAATGGATGAAGCTAAAAACAAGAAGAATGTGAGAACACAGAAGACAAGACATGCGCCTACTATTTATCCCAGATGCAATTGAGAAAGACAAGCGCCTACTTATCTTCATTCAGTGAAACACACAACATGCAAACAAACATCACCTACCCTACCACCCAGCATCTCAATCTTGCTCACCGCTTTTCACGCCATCACTCATCCATGCCCGCTATCTTCTCAGACGCCGAGATCCTAAATTGGCCGAGCCTACACCTTTTCTCCGCGCCTATCTCACCGCGCCACCTGTATTACCACTTACTTTCTGACAACACCAGCGCCGAGTTTTCCTTATTCTCCGCCTACACGGCTACACCAGTGCCAACCCGCCTTTCGTATACTTTATTCCCCGACCGTGCCGGGACAACCCCTTCACCCTTGTTCTTTGAACTACATAAGTCTTGAGTAATCATAAAGTACCCATCATTACCTAAGTTGCTTTCCTCTTATTCCCCGACTGCAAGCTACACCGACAGTGCCTCTGTCTCCTTCTCCAAAAGACCCGTTTCAACAACAGACACAAACCGGGAAGATAAGTTTCCTTCTCCTTTAAATTCTTGATTCATTAGAATTATAATCTAAATGTAGGTGCAAATTTTACATGGAACTTATCTGATCTAATAATGTCTTTTTAAAACTCACACTTAAAACTAAAGAAAAAGTTTGTAGAAATTGGAGCAGTATTTAATCTATAGATTATCCGAAAATAGTTTATTCTCTGTTCATACTGCCGAGCCACGAAGATGGGACGCGTTATCTGATCACTATCGGCGCGTGTACGGAAGACACGATGGGGGCAATGGTGCCACGTCAAACTTTCAACAAAACAAAAGAGGATAAAATGTTGTTCCCCAGATATACAGAGCAAATGGGTCCTTTGTCTTCGTTTACCATTCCTCACTGTAACTAGTCACGCGCCCAAGCACATGCAGAGGCTACGCCTTTCAACTATACCTACCAGGCCCCACTTATGTAAACCAAAATGAGCTGTTACGGCATAAGCCTGCACAAGAACCGAACCGGAACCGTGGACCGGACCGGAACCGGTGGAACCGATACCCAAAAGAACCGTCCCGCTGGGACCGAGTAAGGTACCGGTTCAGATTTTTAGAACCGATAAATCTTGGTTACAGATACCGGTTCTAATCAAGTCCCGTACCTGTCCTGTACCGAGTACCGATTAATCTAAATCCATCAAATAATCTCAGATCCTAGCCGTCCACTCTAACATATATGCCTTAAAAATCACTAGCCACACACGCCCACACCCCATACCAAACTGTTCTTTCTCTCTGCGATTCTTCTTTTTCTTCGTCTTCTTCAATACAATAGAGACAGCCACCATCACTACCAACAGCCACCGCGGTACTGCCTCAACCACCACCACCAAGAACAACAAAAGCAGCCAATACAATACCAGAGAAGAAAGAGATCTCCAATCAAACAAGAAAACCACAAGATCATAAAGATTCGTTAATGGAAGTTTTCGAAGTATTCCAAGAACAGATTGCTCCTCCTACTAGTACTACTGATTCTAATCAGTTTTCTTTATTACAAACATCATCGTCGTCATCATCACCAAAAAGCTCGGTATCTGAACCTTTGATTTCGTATAATAATCATGTTGATTTGTTCGGTATCTGAACCTTTGATTTCGTATAATAATCATGTTGATTTGTAATTGTAGTTAATATTGATATTGAAACTGATATATATTTGTTTTGGAGTTAATATTGAAACTGATTGGATCTGAAATTGAAAGTTCATATCCAAATTATTTAGATCTGTTCCTGTAATTGAAACTGAATTTGATAGGGTAAAAAACCGGAACCGTACTGTACCGGACCGAAACTGAATGGTACCGGAACCGAAGGTACCGAGGACGGTACCGGTTTTACATCTCAGAACCGAGCATAGGGAGGTACAGGTACTCGGTATTGGCAAGAACCGAGGCCGACCGTACCGTGTGCAGGCTTATTACGGCATGTACGCGCCTATGATATACTCAAACGCTTCTGCTTACCCATCCTTAAAAAGTACAAACGCAGATATGGTGAGAACCAGCTCCAACTTCCACGTATGTGCTACAGCTGCAACTTGCGCCTCTGCCCAACCAATAAACGAGTGCTCTACCAATCAGCGCGGCATCATTGGTAATCTTAAACCACTTTCCTCTGTTTTTAGCATTTGATACTTAGCCTGTTACTCTATTACATATGTTTGCCTGATAATCATGAATGTGCGCGTGAACCCCAGTTCGTATACACACGATTCACCCAAATATGGCTCACATGCTTAGCGTTAGAACGTATGAGCACACACACCCACTCGTACAGAATATCAAAGCATTATAATGTTTTACCTCTATCAAACATAGGAAAACCCAATACTGACACTATTCATATGTATATCATATCATTTCTACACTCTACATCATGAATACTTGTTAATCGAAGCACGCAACACCCATGTAAAATTGCTCAGCTCTATACGCCACCCCTTTAGCTTGTCGGCCATGATAAAAATTTAAATACTTGTATTATTCCGAGTACTTGTTATGCGCCTGATTAAATGATCTGTCAACGCTCGTTCATGTCCATTGCAAATTTAGTATTCATCAGCGTGTTAGTGCTTTCATGTATAGTTTGTTAATACATGGAGATGGGAATTTTTTATATGTAATCAATATCTTATTATTTTATGACTGTACATTTTTTATTCAATTACATTCTCAGTATGCTCGCCTTAAAATATGATTATCGATTGCAATCCACCCTAGACATCCATTATACCAACTCTATGCAACACATTTATTGGAACACGCTCGGTGGTCCGCCTAATACGCGGCCACTCTAAGACAGGCGTTATACCAATGATTATATAACAAATTTATTGGAACACGCTCGGTGGTCCGCCCGATACGCGGCCACTCTA
>JAJJMA010341495.1:0-10746 GCA_023529015.1 Papaver nudicaule
TGAAGTCCTTTTTCCAAATTGGGGTCAATCATCGAAATCCGCCATCGGATGAAGATTCTACGCTCATTCTCGTAACGTGACTCAAAACAGGAAAATCTGACGGGATTCCTTACTTTTACACTAAAAGTAAAAATACAAGCAATGGAATGAAGTCTTACCTTCGCCCAATCTTGTGTGCTAATATTGGGGACTTGTTTATCGTTTAAGAAGTTCATCATGGAGCTGTCCTTCCCTTGGAAGAGTGATGATTCTCCCGAAAGATGACTACCGAAGGATAAAGACATTTGTGTTGCGGAATTGGCGAACCTCGAGTTAGGCGATGAACGTTGCTGCGCAAAATATGATGATAAAGCGTCAAAATCATCATAAATAAAGCTTATACAAGCATTCAAGAGTTCGAGGTAATTACCAAATCATTCACGTCTCCTATTTTACGCTTAAGAGTGATATATTTAAGCAGGGAGAACGATTCCAAGTCTTCTTTGGAAGGAATTGCTCGTACTTCTTTTGGGGAGGCCATGAAATCTCTATATAATTTCATCTGGTCATCCCAAAATTGCCTGCCTGCTTCAGTAATTGATGGCACTCTTGCTCCCGAAAGGAATGATACGGGGCTGAGAAATCTGGTATGATATTCTTGCATATTCTTTGGTGGAGTACCCCTTTGTGAGGGAACGTCCTGATCAAAACCCATCTGACGAGCTCCTCGGTCAACGTTATATGCTCTGGTAACATATGCTCCTGATTCACTAATGCCAAGGATGTAGCCACTACAACAGCTTATCATGAAAACCTGCTCTGCATCAGTAAGGAATCCATCTACAGAGAGAACCTTTGCTGGAACATCATTCGGAGCATCACCAAATGAGTGAAGTTGAGCTACACCTTCGGGAATTGAAGTCCATGGACGAAAAACCACTGCTGTTTCGTCATCCATGAATACAAGAAAATCTTTTGAGATAGGTTTGTTCATCCAGCAAACAATTCGAGCCTGGTCTGACAAAGATTTATCTTTGGAAGACAATTTTGGAGCATAACCAGGGTAATGCTCGTACAGCCAAGCTTGTACGAAGTTCGTTGGTACAAACGTCTCAATCTTTGCAGCACCATTCGACAATCTCATATTTACTGAAAAAGTAGAAAGATGGGTATATAAAGTACCAAGGAATAAAGAGCCAATAGGAACATGAGTACCTTGAGCCAATACTATGGCGTATGGAACAAGCGTAAGCTTCAACTTCTTGTAATCATGAAGATCTTCAAAGACGTCCTTCGACAACCAGAGTAAGAGAAATGCAGCAATGGACAACACTGAAGCACCGCCATTACTGGGTTTTGTCCAGTGCATCATCCACGAAGCATATGCATCCTCATGCTTATTCAGAGTTTCAGCAATGACGACTAACCGAGCCTGCACCCCTTTTTCATCTGCACTCAAGCTAATTCTGAGCTCTCCATTAATTGGGAGTCTCAATAACGCTGCTACGTCTTCCAGTGTGATTACAAGCTCTCCCCATGCCAGTATGAAGGAGTTTGTACTACTACACCAACGGGTCATAAAAGCAACTAAAGCACGTTTATCTCTAATTACGAAGGAACTATCCGAACTCTTTACAACATGAAAGATTCCGGCCTTCTTAAAGATGTCCTTAATATTTGGAAGGTCAAGTGTATTATGGAGATACATAGACCATGAGTTAATTTGCTTCTGCGGAGAACGAAAAACGATACTGGAAGCGCTAAAGTCACCTCTCTGTAGGCGAAAACGAGCTACACGTGACGGGATAATGGCCATTGGAGCAGTAAAATTGCCTGGGAGAATTTTAGCTTGATCCTGGGGAACTGCAACTAGGCGAATTTCAAATTCATCGTTGACATGAGGGATCTCTTTCATAGCTGTAGTAGATGTAACTTCATCACCGGCACGAGAAGAACTATGGGATTCGTTGTCAGTCGTCATGATCTTCTAGTCTACAAAATACTGTGTTCATGAAAAGGGGAAGAACAAGCTCAAGGAGGAAGCTGATGTTCACGTTAAAAAAAAAAAAAAAAAATTTGCGTGATAAATATATCACGCACGGTTTTTCTTGGGAGAGTCCTAACCTACTTGGGATTAGACGTTGCTTGAGCGGGCTTGGTCTTTAGGCCCTGTTTGGACTCCATGTTCGTGGATAAGGCTTCTATGTGGACGCGGACCATCAACTGTGTGCTCACCCCGGAACACTCACGGTTCCATGCTGCGCAGGGGACTTAATGTTGATTGTGGTTTTTGGCGAGGAGGTCACAGGAGTAATTTTGCATCAATTTCTGGCATCCTGGAATAGCTCGAGATAAGGTATGAATTTATTTTATAGTAGGGATAAGATATTTAATTACCATTAGCTGTATTTTGATATCTCACGACCCTAGCCTAGTAGCATGGTCCATATCCCTAGCCTATACGTAAAAATACCTACGCATGCGCATTAGCCTAGCCCATGCTCGAGCCAAAACCCTAGGCCATTCACTCCATAGGCATTTGGATGTACATGGTCATTCCTTGGCCTGATTAGGGTATACACGACCATCTCCTTGGCCAAGATGCCCACGCCATTGCTTTGGCCAAACTTTGGGCATCCACGGCCATGCCTTGGCCTAGTTTTGGATGCCCACGCCATTGGCTTGGCCTAACTTTGGATGCCCATGCTACTTGCTTGGCCTAAACTTGGGTATCCACATCTTTTGCCTCGCCTAACCCTTGGAGGCCCATGGCCACTCCTTCCCCTTAGCTTTGGACGTCCATGGCCACGCCTTGGCCTGATTTTGGGCATCCACGCCATCTTCCTTGCCTTATCCTTACCTCACGGCCACCTTGGCCTAATCCTAATCCTCACGGCCACGCCTTGGCCTAAGCCTAATCTTTATCCACTAATCCTTATCCTCATGCTTGCGCCCCCTATTCCCTTATCCTAATGCTTGCGCCCCTCCATGCTTGGAGGCCCACGGCCAATCCTTGCCTTAGCTTTTGGATAATCCATGCCTTTAGCTCGCCTTAACTTTGGATATCCATATCTTTTAGCTTGCCTTGACACTTGGGTGCCCACGCCACCTCCTTGGCCTGATTTTGGGTACCCAAGCCATTAGCTTACCCTAACTTTGGGTGTCCACGGCTATGCCTTGGCCAAACTCTTGGAGGCCCAAAGTCGTGCCTTACTTGTACTCATGGAGGTCCATGGCCATCTTATCTCTTACGGCTATCTTTGCTCCCTTGGGGTTAGAGTTTATCTTTTCCTAGGCTCCCCTCTATTTATGGGTCCCACTGATCCAAATCCTAGAGGATTATGGATTTTATTGAGTCCATAATACTCTAGTTTCCTAATCAAGTTCGGAAATCTGACAGCTCACGTATTTCTTTGGTGCGCGATTTCTACAGCCTAATCCGTGAAGAATTAGGAGGCGCTTCCTTCATTAAAGATTTTTCTCTGTGAGTTACCTACAACATACTAAAAATTCGGAATTTTATCTAATATAGGCTGGCCTGGGCGATTTTATTAATGGACAACATGCAAGCTGTTCAGAAATCTGAAAATAACATAAATGTTATGGCTTATCCTTTTATATCCTATGTGGGATTATTATTATGCTATGTAACATAGCTTATTATAATTATTATTATGGCCTATCTTTAGGTCTTGTATTGGCAATGCTCATGCATTCTTGATGATGGCTACGCTGTGATAGCATCATTCGTCTGTTTTTCCTGATTATGGACTTGCTTCCATAAATCAGTGCTATAATTATTAATCATGGCTCATGGCTATGATTCATATTATTTTGGACATTCATATGTCTTTATTATTCAGGGAATTGGTGCATTACATGCCACAAACCAATTTCCCTTATTTATGGCAAGTCGAAAGTCGTATTTATTTGACTATTGCCACAGAGAGTTGCTGAAATCCTCTCAGTCTAATTGGCGATTGCATAAGCTCAATCCTTAGACTTATCTTATCTAAATGGTGGTTGCTAGATCAACCCTTAGATGACTTATCTTATCTTATCTAAATGGCGGTTGCTAGCTCAACCCTTAGATTTATCTCATTGGTTTAAATGGCGATTGCCCGGCTCAATCCTTAAACCAAATCTCAAAGAGATATTCAAAGCTTATCGCTTAAATCTCTATCTTATCGCAAAGTCCTAAGTTTACCAGTAATTGGTACGACTTGCACTAGTCAACTTTGACTTAACAAATAACAAATATTTAACAAATCTTACGAGAATCAAGATTTAGTTACATGGGGGGATATTTTTTAGGGTTTTGGTTTGGCGGTCTACGGCACGTGTGATTGCAACGGCTCAATCACTTAACGGGAAAGAAAACTAAGTCGTGCGAACGTTGCTGAGAAGATGGGATAGGGTAGTGGGCGGTTCATTCTTCCCTAATATTAGGCGCAAGACTTGCCCCACTTACTCCACACTCCCACTCTTCCACTTCTTACGAGATCAGTTGAGAATATATTGCTATAAATAGGTCACTCGACCAGTTTTGGAAATCATCTCATCCAAGAACAGATAAGTTCAACAAGTTCAGTGCAAGTATAATCAAGTCTATCGTATCGATAATTGATTAACTCTTCTCATTCAATATTCATCCTTATCTAGCAATATCAATCTCAATATCACAGAAAATCATAGCAATTCTCTGATCTCATCTTTCTCTGCTTCCCTCCCTAAACCAACCCTATTTCCTCTTCTTGTAACTGAAGCAATACTCGAACGGCCATTTCTTGGTTTAGGTGAGTCTTGTTCGATCTTAACCTCTCGAATTCATCACAATATTTTATTACATCATCACACTTCATACTTTACCCCTCAGATTCTCTTTATTGTTTTACACCTAAAACATTTGGCGACCACAGTGGGAGGTCATTATCTCGGTTTTAAGAAGATATGATTGAAACCAGGAGGCAGAGTTCAGAGAATACAAATTCTCCAAATATCCCTAATATCCCCACGAGTTTATCTGCAAGTGGGGTCACAAATACTCCAGTGAGTGGCGCCATCACATCTGCTGGTCCCTCCAGCCAAAACGTGAGCTCTATCCAAAACCGAAACCCTAATTTGGTGTCTGCCTCAAACCAAATAGGATCAACCTTATCCAACTCCTCCCTGGGCGTGTCATCTCCTCTGGTGGGATCCACCACGCCTATCCTATCCCAAATCACGTCCCCCCTATCTTATATGGTGGGGACTACCAATACTACTATCTCTCCTACTCCTTACACTCCTATCTCAAGCCGCACAGAAGCTTTTCTCTTTGGACCCCGCACAGGAGAAACAAGGAGTACTCAAGACTCACCTAGCATCATGGATCTCATGAAGACCCAACAAGATCTAGCTTTAAGTCAGAATAATATGGTGAAAACCCAGATGGAGTTGCTGACTTGCTTGAGGACTCTTTCAGAGAAGATGACGCCTCCAACAAGCCTAGGGTTAACGCGTGCAGAAACCCCTGCCAATCTTAACAGGGCGGGTCCCTCTCAAATTCACGTGATTCCTGATGATCAGGATACCCATATCCACACCACACGTGGACCAGACACGGGTTTGCAACACAACTTCGTCACTCGTGAAGATTTGCAGAATCTTTTGCAAGCTCAGAGCATGGAGAATTCAGATTTGTTTCATCGTCATCAACCTCCATACCCAATTGAAATTCAGCGTGAGTCTCTTCCTGAAGGGTATGTCACGCCTTCATTCTCGATGTACAATGGTATTGGGAATACCCGAGAACATATATCTCGCTTCCTGAAATCATTGGGGATACATGAAAGAAATCAAGTTGTATGTCTCAAGGAATTCTCGAAATCTTTGACGGGAAAGGCGTACACTTGGTATAATAATCTAACTCCTAATAGCATTCTCAGCTGGAGCCAGATGGTTAATGCTTTCCTCAAGAAGTATTTCTTCGTGTCTGAGCAACTCACTCTCTCCGATTTGGGGAGACTTTATCAGCGAAACAATGAGCATCCAGACGATTATGTGACGAGGTTCAGAACTCGCTCAGTGGATTGCAATGATCCAAACGTAACAGAGTTGCAGTTAGTGGAGCTTTGCATCAATGGAATGATACCAGTATATCGGGCCTTATTGGAGAATCTGGATATTAATAACTTCACCAAGCTCCATAAGTCCGCCAAACGATCCGCCACTACTGCACCTGCATTACTTGAAAGGCCCAGGCCTCTAAAAGCTGAAGAAAGTCGTGGTGAGACGCGTGTTAGCAAGCGACTCGTCAACAAGCAATATAGTTCTATTCCCTCAGTTCATGCAGTCACTGAAGGTATTAAGAGGAAGGCGCCTACTCCTGAGGCCCCACAACTAAAACGTGCAGCCCCAGTCCAATCTCAGGCTCCTACACGGGTCCCAGCTAATGCTCCCATACCGAAGGCACCACGACAACCAAGGGAATTTCCTAAAATTCCTGATTTCCCATGTACCATGGATGAAGTGATAGAGCTCCTGGAAGTGTGGATTCAAGATGGTGCTATTAAATTACCTCATGTACGGAGAGAGCCTACGACACAAGAAATGACTGATCCCAAGTATTGTCATTTTCATCGATTCATCAATCATCCAACGAGCGAGTGTCATCGACTCAAGCAAATCTTCAACGAAAAGATCGAGTCAGGAGAGTTGAACTTGGGGACTGTGGGTGTACATAAGAATCCACTCCCTCAGCACCAACCTCAACGTCAACACCAACCTCAGCGTCAGCATCAACCCAACATTCGGAATTTCACCATCTCCGGAGAATCTGTCAAGCAAACTGCTAATTATTTACTGGAGAATTTATGCGAGCTCTTGCATTTTTCTAGAAGTCAGCGAAGCAACATTTTCGCTGCCCTCAGTTGGATTTCTAGCGGCAAAGAGCTACCTATACCTGAAAAGGTTCAGCCAAAGCCTGATGAAGTCACACCGGAGATAATGGCGGGAGAACGTGTTCCGATACCAATTATCTCTGCTCGTCTCGAAGGTACAAATTTTAAGAAAGTTCAAATTGATGCTGGTGTTATGGTTAATTTAATCCCAATCAAAACGCTTCAAGCAATTGGGATTTCTCGACGGGATGTCATCTACTATCCCACGGTGACGAAAGATTCAAAAGGAAAGCTCCAAGACATATATGGTCATGTTACTTTGGATCTGAAGGTGGACTCTGCTCGCACCAAAACCAAGTTTCATGTAATCAAAGAGGATGAGGAGCACGACATGATCTTAGGACGTCCCTGGCTCCATGGGAAGAGATTTGTACCTACAATCTCACCTGTAACCATCAAGGGCCAAGAGTTCATGTTCGACCGAGAAAGCTGCGACGTGGGAAAACTAGAGTACCGCGTGGGGTCTGAAACTCTGGTGATATTCAAAGAGGTATGTGAAAGTGATTTGAAATACTTTATTCAGAATTATTTAGTTCATGGAAATCCTATCCAACGTGTCCCCACACAAGGATTGGATAAACATGGGGACTTGATTGCATCAAGTTTATCAAATCCTCTGAGGCACCTCGTGAGGAAGTCAAGGTCACTGCAGATAAGTGGGCCCGGACAAAGCAACAGTCATATAGGCGAAAGACACCTGAGATGTCGTGGGTTCCTAAGACCGCTCTCAAAGAAGGAGATAAAGTTATGCGACGCGCTAACCGAAAAGTAACTTCTATTTCGGGGTCCACACCAAACTGGGAGGGACCTTATATTATATCTCGAGTCATGCCTAATGCCCGATACATGATAAGCGCAATATATGAGCGACCTTCAAACATGGTGATCAATGGCAAGTGGCTCAAGAAGATATGAAGATTCACTTTCTAATTCCTTCAAAAGAAAAGTGCAAGCAATCTCTTGCCTTTTAACAATTTCATTCAAAAATTCAAATTCAAAACCTATGAGTTCAAAACCATCAATTCCTACAAACCCTTTGTTCATAAAACCAAATAAAAGCAAATAAAATTCTTTTGCTCCTGAAGCCTTTCAGAAACAACCATCTAATGAATATTTCGCTCCTTCATCGACTGCTTTCTTCATTAGAGCTATATCAGCAGCTTTTTTCTCCGCCTTTTCAGTTAACTTACGGAGTTCCTCAGTCATGGCAGCAGGGTTCCTCTCTTCTTGCTTCACCAAATCATGGGTGAATTTGCCAACAACAGCACGCCTTGTTCGGATGAATTGGATTCTCGCTTGAAACCACGACATATTGAGGTCGAAGATTTTAAATGAAGCAATCAGCTCTTCTGCTTCATCTAATACCTCATTAGTCACATCTCTTAGTGGAATGGCGTACATCTTCGAAATCAAGTTCATAAGGTCAGCTGCAACACCTGCAAGTGTATGAAAGTGACCACACTTTACAGCAATAATAAGGTGGCCATAGAGATTCCATATCTTTTTGTACAGTGGGACGTGTCTCTCAGGGACATTAAATCCTCCCACTAGTATATGACCCGGGAGAATCGTTTCATGGGGAGAGATATATGCCAAACCGGCATGAGGAGATTCAAGAAGAGCCCACTCAGTTGGCGCATTTTCACCAGCAACATCGGTATTCTCAGAAACTTGTGTTTCTTTGACTACAAGCTGAAAGAAGGGTTCAAAGCAGACAGAAGTTTAATAATATGCTTCAAGCTATATAATAAAAGCTTAGCATGAGAAGGTTATCGAATTTACCTCAGCATTGGAAAGATTTTCATCAGCAACATTGTCAAAATCCTTATTAAGGTTTTGACACTCACTGATCTTTTTACCGAAGGAGTAACTGTTATTCGCTTCTTCTTTATCATCAGAAGGCTGCAAGAGCAAACAAGATGAGAATAAAATACTAAATATTTTGTTTCGGATTGAAGAAGTTAACAAGAGGTAACCTGTGTCACAGAAGACTTAGGCCCTGTGGAGTCTCCGCTTTTATTCTGCTCAGTAATCATGTCAGTAGATTTGGGCGGTGTATTCGGAGTCGATTCTTCAAGCACTGGGTTCTGTTCCAAAGGAACAAATGAAAACTCCTCAACTCCTGTAGCAGATCCATTCTACATCAAACAAAGAAGAAAAGTCATTGAAAGAAGATATATCGAAAGATTTACGACGTTGTTTGAAGAAGCAATTTTCTGACGTCTGAATTCTTACGAAGAACGGCGAAAAATTCAAAATCTGTACAAATCAGTAAGAGATATGAAGAAACTTTCTTCACGGGGGTTGTTTGTATGGATGTTTTCTATCACGTGCTAAAAGGGCTTAATTTTTGGAGCAACCTACTGTCCGGAATGATTTTTCTTCTAAACAGCGTACAGACTGCGACATTCCTGGACGTGGCGTCACTTTGTGGCACATGAAATAACGGGCAAAAATGCATGAAATTCAGATTTTCTTTTTCGAGGTGAAAGCTACTGAAGTCCTTTTTCCAAATTGGGGTCAATCATCGAAATCCGCCATCGGATGAAGATTCTACGCTCATTCTCGTAACGTGACTCAAAACAGGAAAATCTGACGGGATTCCTTACTTTTACACTAAAAGTAAAAATACAAGCAATGGAATGAAGTCTTACCTTCGCCCAATCTTGTGTGCTAATATTGGGGACTTGTTTATCGTTTAAGAAGTTCATCATGGAGCTGTCCTTCCCTTGGAAGAGTGATGATTCTCCCGAAAGATGACTACCGAAGGATAAAGACATTTGTGTTGCGGAATTGGCGAACCTCGAGTTAGGCGATGAACGTTGCTGCGCAAAATATGATGATAAAGCGTCAAAATCATCATAAATAAAGCTTATACAAGCATTCAAGAGTTCGAGGTAATTACCAAATCATTCACGTCTCCTATTTTACGCTTAAGAGTGATATATTTAAGCAGGGAGAACGATTCCAAGTCTTCTTTGGAAGGAATTGCTCGTACTTCTTTTGGGGAGGCCATGAAATCTCTATATAATTTCATCTGGTCATCCCAAAATTGCCTGCCTGCTTCAGTAATTGATGGCACTCTTGCTCCCGAAAGGAATGATACGGGGCTGAGAAATCTGGTATGATATTCTTGCATATTCTTTGGTGGAGTACCCCTTTGTGAGGGAACGTCCTGATCAAAACCCATCTGACGAGCTCCTCGGTCAACGTTATATGCTCTGGTAACATATGCTCCTGATTCACTAATGCCAAGGATGTAGCCACTACAACAGCTTATCATGAAAACCTGCTCTGCATCAGTAAGGAATCCATCTACAGAGAGAACCTTTGCTGGAACATCATTCGGAGCATCACCAAATGAGTGAAGTTGAGCTACACCTTCGGGAATTGAAGTCCATGGACGAAAAACCACTGCTGTTTCGTCATCCATGAATACAAGAAAATCTTTTGAGATAGGTTTGTTCATCCAGCAAACAATTCGAGCCTGGTCTGACAAAGATTTATCTTTGGAAGACAATTTTGGAGCATAACCAGGGTAATGCTCGTACAGCCAAGCTTGTACGAAGTTCGTTGGTACAAACGTCTCAATCTTTGCAGCACCATTCGACAATCTCATATTTACTGAAAAAGTAGAAAGATGGGTATATAAAGTACCAAGGAATAAAGAGCCAATAGGAACATGAGTACCTTGAGCCAATACTATGGCGTATGGAACAAGCGTAAGCTTCAACTTCTTGTAATCATGAAGATCTTCAAAGACGTCCTTCGACAACCAGAGTAAGAGAAATGCAGCAATGGACAACACTGAAGCACCGCCATTACT